>SNQJ01S0017683.1:0-15384 GCA_010110895.2 Picea sitchensis
GACAACACCACACTTGCAACCATACAACAATGGATGGCTTCTCTATGGATGAGATCTTCGTGTTAGCAAACAATGCCGCCTGTCATACGTCATCAATCCCTTCAAGGATGAGGTACTGTGTGATGTTTCCCCACTGGAAGTCTATGATTTTATGTTATAAAAACCATATATGTTGAATTGACATGTTGTTTATGAGTCTCGATCCCATAGCATCATTTTTACTCTGGGGGGTCATCTCTAGATGATACCAGAGATAGTTCTGACTACTGTCTCGACAAAACAGTTTTGCAAAGTAATCTCTCATACCACCAATTTTAGCCTCTTCATGAAATTTTCAGAACATAAGGACACTGCAATCCATGCAGACTCATCCCAAGACCCTTTTATCCAACAGAAGCATATTATAGAATAGCACCAAGATATTCTTACTGCACCTATAGGGGTGCCTCCAAACTGCCCAGACAAGAAAATTTATAACACATCCATTCATACTCTTTGTGTTGCATATTCACTAATAGAATCCTACCACACTCAGGAATATCAAGCATCTATATTGGTTTAATGGATCCAACCCCTCCAACAACATGTTCATAATAACCTTCAACAAGCTAAGAAAGACAACTTCTTCAACAAGGCAAGCAACTCACCAAGGTTCAGATTCAACCAAATATTCCTCGGGAACTTGACACAATGGATACCATTGATTCCTAAGGGGAGAAGAATGATCCAGGCATAAATCGAGGTCCACCCACCTATTCCATTGGATCAAAATAGGGGTTTCCACCTTGGCATATTTTCTACAGTTTTTAGAGTCCTAAATTTTTTGGGCCATTTTGAGACCCTAAAGAGAATGTTTTTGGTGTGGAACAATCACACTATAGGATTTATCCAGAGTGTGATGGAATTTTTTTTATTCCTCATATATATCTTTCCAACGATCTATCGTGCGCCTAAAACAAAGATCGTATGCAAAAGTTACACCCTTGGGAAGTTGATGTATCAACTACCCCGATCGGGGCCCACAAACCTTTTAGCATTTCATCTTCCGGGGTTAGGGTTTTGGATTTTCTTTATTTTAAAAGGGCCTTTGGAGCCTCATTGTAAACATCATCACCAACATCTTCTTGCAAATGAGCGTAGCCATCAAATCTCTTCTTATATATAATATGCCACCATTCTAGCGAGTCATTCACTCTGTAATTTTATAATTTCTTTACATTTATCTCATTACTAAAAATTGTGCATTACTGTATCTTAGTGTTTATTTCAATATATCTATATATTTCATTTTTATATGTATGCCTTCATTTCATTTTCAAAATAATCCATATCAGTGGTATCAGAGCAAGCTACTCCTTTTTGTTTCTTAGTGCATGTCCCTGACGAGGTCAGGATATATAGAGCTAGGTCTCGATCTAGTTTCTCTTGAGGGAAAATGCTATCTCGATCCCAAGTGGCCTTCCATGGTAGAGTAAAAGAGAGACGAGGGAGAAAAAGATCTCATTAAGTTGTTTCCCATGGAAGCCACCACGCAATAGAGAAATGAGATGTTGGAGATTTTTTCCCAAATCCTTTAATGATTGTCAACAATAATAGACGCGTCTTCATAAAAAAACCTCTTTGGAGACACCGCCCCATTCAAGGTACAAGTTGATTTTGATATTCTTGTATTTAAAGGTCAGATCGATGGAGATGCTTTGGAAAAATGGTTAAAGTTTCTAGAAGGTTATTTCTTTGTTCACAATTTTTCTGACAGAGAAATGATCACCTTTTCACTCCTTAAGGCTCTCCCCCATGTCAAACATTGGTGGGAAACTTACTGGGAGAAAAATTTCATAGAGGATTTTTGAATATTCGGGGCTGAGCCCACTTGGGAGTTTTTTATGGATGTGTTCAAGGAGCAATATTATCCTGTGGGAAACTATGATGATGAATATATGATATGGACCACACTGCATCAAGAGAGGGTCCAAACAGTGTCAGAGTTCACAAATACCTTCCATAACTTTCACACCAAGATGGGTATCAAAGACTCCAAGAAAAATTTGGTTCTAAAATACCATGGGGCTCTCCACAGGTACATCCAAACAGAAATGGAGTTTCTAGACATCTCATCACTGGGAGAAACTTATGGATATGATGTCAAAATTGAGAAAAAATGTAAGCACCGGAACAAGAAATAATTTTGGTCTACAAATCTGCAACAACCAAAGTATGGTAAAGGAAAACCTAATCCATGCAATATCAAAACTCAAGACAACCAGTCTAAGCCGCAGGAAAATAAGAGAAACGAGAATATGAAGAAGGACAATGGGAAGTAGTGAAACTTCAACTAAATCCCTTAGCACAACACTGATGAATGTCACTCAAAACAATCATTGGTGTCCTAGATCAAATAAATAGAGATGAGCCTTGACTCAGACTATGATTCAGACAATAATAAAAGGAGACAGATCATTGATGCAGAACCCAATGCTATTGTCATGACCACAACAATCCAACCAGAAGAACTAGAGGATCCTGAGGAGGGGGAGTACCTCTTCAATTCACAGATGTGTGTGAAGGGGACATCACTAGATTTTATTGTTGATAGCAGAAGCTAGAAGAACCTCATATCAATAAATGTTTTCAAGTAGTTGGGTTTTTCGAAAACACCACACCCACAACCATACAACATCAGATGGCTTCTCCAAGGATGATATCTTCATGTCAGCCAATAGTGTCACATGTCATACGACATCAATCCCTTCAAGGATGAGGTATTTTGTGATGTTTCCCCATTGGAAGTCTGTTATAATTTTTTAGGCCAACCATATATGTGGAAGTGTCATGTTGTTTATGAGTCTTGACCATGTAGCTTCATTGTTACTCTGAGGGTTCATGTCTACAATATACTAGAGGTAGTTCCGACTACTGTCCCAACAAAACAGTGTCGGAAATTAATCTCTCATACCACAAAGTTTATCATCTTCACGATTTTTTCATAAGAGAAGGAAACTGCAATCACTGCATCCTAATCCCAAGACCATTCTATCCAGTAGAAGTAGATTGTATAAGAGTACCGAGATATTCTTACTGCACCTACATGCGTGCCTCCACACTACCTAGTCAAGAAAAGTTATAAAAAATCCCTTCATACTCTTCATGATGAATATTCACTGACATATTCCTCCCACACTTAGGAATATCATGCAACTATATTGATTAAACATATCCAACCCCTCCAACAACAGGTTCATAACAACCTTCAACAATTTAAGCAGGATAACTTCTTCAATAAGGAAGGCATCTCACCAAGGTTTAGATTCAGCCAAATCTTCGTTGGGAACTTGACACAATGGATACCATTGATTCATAAGCGGGGAATAATGATTCAGGAAGAAATTGGTGGCCACCCACCTATTCCACTGGATCAAAATAAGGGTTTCGACCTTAGAAGTTTTTTCTATAGTTTTTCGAGTCCGGAACTTTCGGGGTCATTTTGAGGCCCTAAAAACTGATTCTTGGGAGTGGAATAGTCACACTATAGGAATTAGCCAAAGTGTGATGGAAAAATGTGTATTCCTCAGATATACCTTTCTTGTGCCCCAAACGGAGATTGTATGCAAAAGTTATGCCCTTGGGAAGTTGACGTATCAACTACCCCCATCGGGGCCCACAAACCTTTTGACGTTTCATCTTCTGGGTTTAGGGTTTTGGATTTTATTTATGTTAAAAATTCCTTTGGAGCCTCATTGTAAACATCATCATCAGAATCATCATCTTCTTGTGAATGAGCATAGCCATCACATCTCTTCTCAGAGATAATTTGTCACCATTCTAACGAGTCATTCACTCTATAATTTTATAGTTTTTGTACATTTCTATCATTAATAAAAATTGTGCATTATTGTATATATGTGTTTATTGAAATATATATGTATATTTCATTGTTATATATTTTCCTTCATTTCATTCTCAAAACAATCCGAATCAATATCAAACCTGTATTATTAACAAATATAATGCCCTAATATAACTACATTCTTTTTATTAGACTTCATGAATACCTAATATCAAATAAACACATAAACATAAATGTGGGGCATTTACTTCATCCTAGAATTAATTTTACTTAAAAAGTTAAGGTAAATATTGATGTATAACCTATATATCCTCCTAGGTGGTAAATCATGGCTATACATAACTATGGATAAAATCAAGAAAATCATAGGGTTTTCTTCCTCCTCACTGACCCTGTTTCTAACATTTTTTCTGATCAACCTCTAGATCATCCCCCCAATATTTAGGATGGTTCCACTCATCATGTCACAAGCTCTCTATTGCAGCTAGTATAAGAGTCACCCATCTTGGTGTGACTATATTCAGAATTAGAAGTCTCAACATAGCTCCAAGGGAGTGTGAGTATAACCATCTCCATCTCCCTTAATTTCAGTATCAAGCTCTTTATCCCTAAGATAAAAATCATCGCTGGCATTATATGGGATCTATTGCTTCAAGGAATCATCTGTATGGTACTAGGAATCTACTCTATTACACTAACCCACATACCCTAGTAATATTGATAGGTTGGCCCAAAACTCCCTCCATAAATCCAACCAACAATTGGCCACAAGCATTGAAATTCCATCTTCACAACTCCACTAGTGAGTATAACCCCCACATATTCTTGGACTTTTATAATAAGGAACTCTAACCCCTTTAGTCTTAACTAGTATAGGTTTACTAATTGAATTTGTCCATATCCCATAAGTTGTTACTTGTAGAGATTTCTCCTTCATGGGTATGGGTTCCCATGATCATTGAATGATCTATCCCTCTAAGCCTGTGGGTGTATTTACTGTCAATATCCCACTCACAACATAAAATCAGTTCATTAATCATCATATCATAATGAATAACAAATAACTACATGTTAACTACCACATGCCCTTATAAGAATATCACATCATGAAAGTTCACCATCAATATTAAAAGAAACATCACATCATGAAATACCATTATGCATAGCAATAATCACATGCAACTACCACATGCCATCATAACAACATCATGTCATCATATTGTCATGAAATAGAAAAAAATCATATGCTAATTACCACATGCCATCATAATAAACAACACATCACCAAACACCAATATTCATAGCAAGAAACACATGTAACTACCACATGCCATGAAAACAACATGGGTCACATTATCATACCATCGTGTTGTGCTCGCAACAACACCTCTAAGTTTTGAGAAAAACTCCATATTAATTTTTCACTAATATAAATATACTTCTTTATATTATACATTTAATTTGATTCCTCATTGCGTTGTTGCACTAGATAATTAAGCTAAATAGGCCTTTAAATTTTTCTTTCTTTTGACCTAGATCTTTTCTTAAGTCTTCTTCCTCTTCGAGTCTTGATGTCTTCCCTTTATCATGTTTTCTTTTCTTAATTTTCTTTTTGTTTGAACTCATATATCCCTTAATATCTAAATTAGGCCCAATATTCAAATCATACCTCCTTTCTACTTTGGTTGCATTGTCATGGTCCCAATTTGGAAATTATCCCTGAATTCCAAATCAAAATTTCCCTTATATTTTTCCTTGTTCAATTTTTTTATTCTTCCTTTTGGTTTTATTTTTCTTTACTTCCTCGAATCTTAAGTCACCATGATATGGTAATTGGCCTCAATTTCCAAATCGTGGACTTTTCACAACAAATTTGGTATGAATAACTCTGTTGGCACAGGGGCAGACCCAGGGTTCAACGCTTCAACAACACACCAACAAAAACCTAACTACCGACCCTTTTGGCAATACCAACGAAGCATGCAAAGTCTCACCTGAGGTAGAATAAGAGGGGGTTATAGAAGTCAAGTGTATGTAACCAAGTTGGGACACAGATATGTGAAAATAACACTTCATAGAGTATTCTAGCAACACTTAGAAGGTGATATGCATTAATTCATTAGCTTTATTAACATAGAAAAACAAACCCTAAGATAGATCGACGCAGTAACAATAAAGATACTTCAGTCATTTAGCACATAGAAATGAGTTAGATCTAACATTCATTCATTCCTAACACAACTAAGCATTGAGAATCAATAGATCTATATAACATTCATGATAAGCAAAACACTGAGTAGAATCATAACATAACCAATAAAGCACAAAGAACAAAGACACAATATATACTTGGTTCACCCTAGTGTGAGACTATGTCCACCAACTACTTTGTCTTCTTTATTATTCTTCAATCTCTTACATTCATCTACTCTTGTGCACTAAGCCGTAGAGCCAATCTTTGCGCTAGATTGGATATCTGTGCACTACGCACCAGATCCTCCTTCTCAAAACTATGTCAAGGCACAAAACCAACTCCTCTATTGAGCACAAATCCTTACGTACGCATTATGTTTCACAAAGAAATCAGAACTACTTGCACTTAGCCTTCCAAGCTATTTTCCCTCTCTTTTCTACATTACATTCTTACTTATTTATAATTTTACAATAAGGCCTAATCATAGGTAAACCCATTGGACGACATCCCATTAACCATTACAAAAACCCTAAGGAACCCCTTGCTGGTTCCACATATCCCACAAAATAAGTGAGATCCACGATCTCAGCTCCGCTTGGGTGCTCCATCTTTGACTAGCCTGTTGAAGTCCAAAAGTGGTCCAAACCTGACCAAGTTTTTATCAAAACTCAGTTGAGCCCCAACAGGCCCCCAAGACTCACCTATGACTCGTCTTGAGTCACTCGTGTCTGGTCAATGCCAATTCAAAGGCCTCGAGCTTCACTCGAGATGCCTCGACTTGCTGCTTCACCTGAGCCTGCTTCTTCGCTCCATATCTATGAAATATATCATCATAAGCATCCTCCATCTATCCGTGAACCAATATGATGTCATCCTCCATGAGCATAGCCTCTAACTGGGGCTTTCTAGAGAACGCCTTCTTTGTTGCTGAAGGTTTCTGCGGAGAAACCTTCCTCTTCTGTAGTGTTATTGTTTCAGTAGGGGGATATTTCGGTGGTTTAGCTTCGCCTTCTCCTTTCTTTTCTCCTTCATCCCCTCCTCCTTGTCCATTTTCTTTGTCTCCTCCTCCTAGAGAGTTGGATCCATTTTCTTCAGAGGCGTTATCCTCCTAATCAATCTATATATTTTGGACTTCCTTCTTTTTCTTCTTCTTCTTCACACTGGACTATCCGACATGATCGACCCAGGTAACGATGGGACTTCCTATGATGTCAGTGTCATAGATTTCTTCATCAAAAATAGGTACAAGGAACTCCTCCAACCACTCCTTCGTGATTTTCTCCATGTCTTCATCTATAATCTTGTAATATGAATGTAGCTCTTCCTTTCTCTCGCCTTTGTGCACAGTGATATAGATAAAATGTCAATCTACATGGAAGTTGGCTATCGATTTGTACTTGTGCAAGGTGCACATTGTCATGTGTGGAAATGCTTCAATGACAACCTTTAGTTGCTGATAATACACATGGAACACAACATTTGACTTCCATTGATTCAACATGTCCTTGGTGTACCACAAGGTAGAAAACCTAGCAGCCAATGGCTTCGATGGTTTAATCTCCGAAAATGTTTCAGGCATTTTCCAAGCGACAAATGCAATCAACACGAGCAACCAGCTAAAGTGGAATTTGTATCCCTTATCTTGAGCTTTGAGACAATATTTATTGATTTCATTGACAAGGTAACTCTCCTAATTCATCTGCATTCCCTCAACACATTTTCCTACGAGGTTCACCACAAATTCGATGACTTGTGTGGGGTGGTTCTTTCTTACAAGCTTTCCAGTTATGAGTTGGAAAGCAAGGTGCACTGCGCCATCCTGGATAGAGGCTACCTTGTAGCCTCACTTTCCCTTTTCGACTTCACCGTAAGCCTCTGTGATGCCTTGTGCCAGGGAGAGGTCTGAAGCCTTATCTAGGTAAAACTATTGAGGGTCAGGTCCCTGCATGCTTAGTCCTGTAATCAAGTGGATCAGTGTCAGATCCACAGTAATTCACCGGTCCACCCATAGGTATCTTCCATGGTATCACAACAGGAGGAGTTTAACACAAGCATTAACCTCTCGGTGATGGCCAAAATGGGGAATATTCATCACATTTAGTATAGTGAACTGCGCAAGATCCTTAATCCATGGTGTGGAGACCAGGCAAGGCTTCTTCCCAGTTGTCCTCATCAAGTATCTGTGGGGTTGGAGCATAGCATAGTTATTTCTATCTCCAAGGTTGAAATCATTGTTCTTCAATAGTGGGATTTGTCTTAACTGACTCCCAACTACGCGTATTCCTTTTGGGATGTATGCGGTGATCAGAGTGTACTCATAGTCGCATGGGATTCTATCACGGTTAACCATGCCAGCCAATGATGGAATGTACTCTGGTAATATCGACGAGATATACTTCAGATTACCCAGATCACCGCGATGCTTACTTCGCTGCTCAGTCGCGGTGTTGACATGACCAGAATGTTGTCCAATCGAAGGGGAAGCCTGCAGTTCCCTGGTCGATGACGCCTATAATCCTTCAGACATAGCTCTATCAACCATGAACTTCTTAAGAACCTCCTCAATGAAATTCTCTAACTTGGTGGGTTCACCCGACATTCTCACTGTTAAACAAGCAGGTCGGGGTAGGAGAATGGGTAAGTGGGGTAGACAAACAAACAATGACATCTAGTTTTTGATAACACAGCTCGACACATAACTAATTATCTTTTGGATCAGTTAATCATGGATGGAAAAATGTGGTCCTGACATAGTGTCCGACAGGTTAAATAAGTGAGCGTCGTAACAGATTCTTCCAATGGGTAGGATTTCTTCCATCAATGTGAATCTGTCCATTATGGCACAATCTCAACGTTCCAAAAGAGGTCCATCCACCCACAAATGTGTTTCCTAGCCATTCCAGAGCATCGTTCTAATAGTCTGGGCACCTCCAATGGTCATATAGCTTCGCCAGGGCGAAGTCTCATTCTGTGTGGTCCTGCTATTCCGTCAAGGTTCAAATCCTACGAATCTGCCTCCTGCGAGTTTCCAGTCTGTGAAGTCTTCCATCTTTTCTCTATAGCTTCATGTAGATTTTCTAACTTGGCTTTCTTTCTATTGATCTTTCTCACCTTCTTCCCTGTAATATAAGTCTCTCTAACAGTTTCTAGAATCGTCTTTCCATTCTTATTCTTATCTTCTCCTAGCATGGTGACTTCACATTGCTTATGTGCTCTCAAAGGGTTCGAACTTAATACCCCTTCTCTTATTAATTCCAGGGTGGTTATTCTTCTTTCTTGCATAGATAGGTTCTTCAAACCTTCGTGTGTTCTTTCAACTTCAACAACTACTTCTCTTGCCCTCTGTTTCTTCGACTTATCTTCTCGTTCTTCTATTAGTCGGTCTATTTTTCTAGCTATGAAATCCCTTAGTTCTTTCTTTTTCTTTTCTGTAGCTTCTTCCTCTGCTTTCATTCTAATTTGATCCTTATCATTCCTAGTATTTCCTAACAAAAACGGGAAAGGGGCATTGTTCTCAACAAACTTAATGACTTCAAATTCCTCTTCAGTTGATGTTCCATGGATGATAACAGGTACATTAGTAACTCTTCCACATAAGGTTATCATATTTCCCTTGAACAAGCCTATCCTTCCCAGTGAAGGTACCATAGTAGTATTTCCCAAAATTTCCCAAGTATATTCTGTCATAACATTCACTTGTGTTTCCTCATCCAATACATAGTCTATGTCAAAGTCTTCTATTCCTGTACTTATGTGTTGTTTTACTTTCAGGATCTCTGGTAAGCTAACATCTTTGTGATCATTCATTGTTCCTTTCAACTGTGATAACATAGTCTGAGATTTCTCTGATTCTTTGTCTTTATGATTCTCTAGCATGCCCTTAGTCTCTTGAATTCCTTCATAGTTTTCTTGTCTCATGTTCATCCTTTCAACTTTAGCAATCATCCTTGGACAATCCTCAAAATCATGACTAAAATTTTTACAACAAAGACAAATAGGACCTATACGAGGGAATTCGTTAGATAGATGTCTCAGTATTATTCAGTTATAACATAGTGTCAATACTCTTTTTCTTTTATATGTTCCCCAACTTCTCCTATACTACGCACTGGGATCACAATGTTGGACCTGCATTCTGCAAAATTTCTTTCTAGGTTCCTACATCCACTTGATAGTCCAAAAATTATTTCTATGTATAGGAATAACATATCTTTTTTCATTTCTATTAGCTTTACTGAGATCAACTCTTTCTTCCAACTACGACCTAGCTTTCAGAGTAGGGAAGACTCTATTAAACATACCTAAATTCATGCTTTCGAAAAACCAATTTCACTTATCTTACTCTTATTAAGGCACAAAGCTTTAGATATTACCTCTTTTCTTCAGATCAGATTTCTTTCTTAGCATAGAGCTTCGTAAGTCAAGTAGAGTACTGCGCACTACAACAACATATATACACACAAAGATTCATTTCAGTTCCCAACAATCACAGTTTCTGTCCTGACAATGGAACCATTGTTGGCACAGGGGCAGACCCAGGGTTCAACGCTTCAACAAATCACCAACAAAACCCTAACTACTAGCCCTTCTAGAAACACCTGAGAAGCAAGAGAAGTGTCACCTGAGATAGAAGGAGGGGGGCTTACAGGACTCATTTGTATGTAACGAAGCTGGGATGCATATGTGTGATAATAACAATTGACAGAGTATTCTAGCAACACTTATAAGGTGATATGCATTAATTTATTAGCTTTATTAACATCGCAAAACAAACCCTAAGATAGATCGATGCAGTAACAATGAAGATACTTCAATCATTTATCACATAGCACTAAGTTATATATAATATTCATTCATTCTTAACACAACTAAGCACTAAGCATCAACAAATCTATATAACATTCATAATAAGAAAAGCACTAAGAAGAATCATAACATAACCAACAAAGCACAAACCAAACCAAAGACACAAGATATATGTGGCTCACCCTAGTGTGGGGCTATGTCCACCAACTGCTTCGTCTTCTTTATTATTCTTCAGTCTATTACATTCATCTGCTCCTATGCACTAAGCCATAGAGCCAAGCTTCACGCTAGACATGAGATCTTTGCACTGCGCACCAGATCCTCCTTCTCAAAACTAG
Organism: Picea sitchensis; assembly: GCA_010110895.2. NCBI lineage: Eukaryota > Viridiplantae > Streptophyta > Pinopsida > Pinales > Pinaceae > Picea > Picea sitchensis. The sequence continues at coordinate 11,183 of SNQJ01S0017683.1, forward strand.
TTGAAGGCACAGAGCCAACTCCTCTATTGAGCATAGAGCCTTGCATATGCATTATGCTACAAAAATCACTCAGAACTACTTGCACTTAGCCTTCCAAGCTATTTTCCCTCTCTTTTCTACATTACATTCTTAATTATTTATACTTTTACAATAAGGCCAAATCATGTGTAAACCCATGGGCCGACATCCCATAAACCATTACAAAAACCCTAAGGAACCCCTTGTTGGGTCCACATAGCCTGCAAAATAAGTGAGATCCGCGATCTCAACTCCACCTGGGTGGTCCATCTTCGACCAACTTGTTGAAGTCCAAAAGTGGTCCAAACCTGACCAAGTTTTTCTCAAAACTTGGTCGAGGGCCAACAAAGTCCCAATTTTGGAATCGACCTTGATTTCCAAAATTGATCCTATTAGAACTTCGTAAATATGTTCGTCTGATAAATAGATGATGAAGGTAACTTTTTCGACCAACTTTGAGGCCCGAAACTAGCCTTTCGAACTTGGAGAGGGCTCTCGAGAGAGTCTTTGTCTCTACACGGGATATGGCTTTAAAGAAGTGGCTAGATTTAACATGTTTGACCTAATGGGTTCTGGTTATATTGGCGCAAGAAAATAATACTTTGGGCTATGGAGTCGATTGGAGGAAACAACATAAACAAATGACTCGGTGACTAAACATTGAGAGGATAAAGGCTAAGAGAACAACAATCTTTAGTGCAAAAGAGTAATGTGTGGCAGAAATAAATTACATGAAGTAACTCGGAGCACCGCTACAGGTGAATTCAAAGTTATATTTTAGAGGAAAACATTTTTTCTAAGTGGTGGGAACAAGGGGTGTTGCACAACGAATCCACARGTTCAAAAWTTCGTTCCGAAATAGACAGAAAAAGATATGGAAAAAGATAATAGGAAGCACATATGCAAGAAAGGGAAAACAATACATCCAAATCCTACAATTATAATCTTTTCATCAAAGTTACAGGACTTTTGCATTAAGTTTCGGTCAAACTCAAATTACATACAATAGCTATCGTCTATACCAATTTTGGCAACCAACCTGACTTACATCGAAAATATAAAATATATAAACGAGGGCGCTTCTTGGGATACCCTACTCTTATGACTGCTATCCCTACAAACTAGGGAACCGACTGTTTTGCGTTACAAAAACTCTCCACATGAATTTTTCCAAAAATAGATAAAAGGTACATCTAGCCACATCATGATCGTTTTAATCCACCACAGTGATTCAGTTTTCGATCAGGTATTTGGGCGGACAAGTTTCTGTCAGAGTTCCGCTGTCTGCTGTAACGGATTTGGTTTTCTGCCGCATGCTCATTTGTTGAGGGAAGTGTGTGTGGCAAGTGGTTGTGGACAATCATGAACATTATCAAAACGTCACAATATCCTGGGTGATGTATCCTGCAAAATTGTCAATATTTTCCTTCTGTTTGCGAATACAATAACAAACTTGGCTAATCATGTTTCTCCTTCTTGCTCGCGAGAGCTGCATGGGCTATCACTTTAGCGTCTTCACCTTCTCTGGACTATCTGGCACACCTTTCTTCTGAGAGTCGTTGTGCTTCGCACAAATGTACAATCATATCCTGCACCTCACAGAGCTATATTTTGAGCCACGTCGCGTTCCCTTTGTTACCTCGTGCTGCTGATGCTTCCATAATCTTTGTTTCCAGCTGTTATCGCAACTTCTTGGTTTCTTAGTATAGTTCGACAATGGATAGATTCTCTTGTCTCAACTGTTGAGCTATCTCTTGATCATTTGAACTCGTGGCATCCATCCTCCTTGTTATAATCCCACTTTCTCAGGTGGTTCCTTCCAAAGGATCCAGGCGGATGACATGCATGAGTAATTGTTCAACGATCGGTCGTGCGTGTGACTCATCTGAGAGTCTAATTTCCTCGGCTTCCTTATTCTTCCTTGGTCTGCCCCTTCTTCGAGGTATATGTTGTTGGGGAAATGAGGATTCTTCTATCCTTCCTTCCTGTATGCTTGCTTCCACTGCAAGTTTTGCACGGTGTGATGTCGTTGTCCCCGCGGGTGAAAGGAAAACCCCTTATTTATCTTTGGGGACACCCATTGTGAGTGAGAAATAATCCCAATCACTCTGAGGATCGTGTATGGCGATCCTGCCACTATGTCTCACCTTGTTCTTGTCCTAAGATGTCACCATGGCATGATCAAAATGTGTCTTGCACCAAGTATATCGAGTGAATTCCTAAAATGAAGAATTCGATCAATCTGGGACTACGCGAAAACTTACAGACACAGCTTGAATCTGATTTCATAAAGAAAATTGGTGTATAAACTATGGGATTTATAACATATCGGACGGAAGGAAGAAACGTGCCAAATAATAATGAATTCATGGTGAATAGATTTTTCGAATCGAACCACAGATCTTCCATAACATATCCCTGCGTGAAGGTACATGGGAAAAGGTTTGCAGGGTATACGTGATGCGAACCCCATGATTTTTCATTCCTTCAACCCTCATGATGAACTGATAATAGCCACAACACTTGCCAAAATGACTTCCATTAACTGCTTGACTTGACCCAGGGAATGCAAAGACTAAATTTTGACAGGACCCGACTATTTGGGAACGACATGCCCATACTATTTACGTATGCTTCAACTCTGACACCGCTTCCTGTTTCTAAGGGCCAACCGACCACTTACTCATTTAGACTCTTTCATTTTTACATACCTGACTTCACATATTTGGACGCATGGGTCACAACGCCACTAAAAACCGACTCTAAACGGAAATAAAAAATGGTAGCGCTAACAACTGGCTCCAACAGGGATGTTATCCTCTCGGCAAGGTAGAAAAGAACATTAGACTAGGTGCTTGACCATTGGGCCTTATTTCGACTCTTTGGCATTGTAATAAAAAAAAATAGAAACATAACCTAAACCTATCGAAACAAATTCTAAATACTCAACATTAACTTAGGGCCTTCACTTCGGGCTTCAATTTTCTGTTGACCTACTGACTCGACATAAAAAATAAAAAGACTATTTACAATGAAAAATAACTTAAACTGATTTTATTTCGTCAGATAATGCTTGAGGAACCTGCCATTTGCAACCCCCCAACCAAGGCATTCTCCATTTAATCCTTCTAGGAAATATGCATTGTTCTCGCAATATGTGTTGATTTTGAATGGACCTGTCCAAAGGTGGTCAAAATTTCTGTGCTTCCCTTTATCTTCATTCCTCACGTCCCATCTCAGCACCATCTCCCCTATTTTCAAATCTTCCTTCTTAGAACGCTTGTCGAAGGATTTCTTGATCCTCTCCTGATGGAGCTGTGATCGATTATACACCTTCTCCCTCACCTGCTGTGTGTGAATTATCTGATTTATTCTCCTTTACGCATCATTTGGATTGACCTCCTTCTGTTGCAACAAATTTCTGATGGGTGGCCCCAGTCAGGTAGGGAAGATTATGTCTACACCATAAAAAAATATGAAAAGGAAATGTTGAGATGGACTTCTTGGTGGTAACCCAATCTACCCATAGCGTATAGATAATATTTTTATGCCAAGGTTTCTTATTGTCTTGCAAGAGTATTTTGATAATCCTGGTTAGGCTCTTATTTGAGGATTCTACTAACCCGTTTCCTTGTGGATAGTAAAAAGTGGAATTCCCCAAGGTTATATTATAATCATGACAAAATATTTCCATTCTCTTGGACTTGAATCCGGTCGCGTTGTCTGTTATGATCTTGACGAGACATCCAAATATCGACAAAATGTTTGTCTCTAGAAATTGGATGATGATTGCATTGGTAGCTTTCTTCATGGGTATGGCTTCTATCCATTTCGTGAAGTAGTCAGTGGACATGAGTATCCACTTGTGTTGCATGGAGGATGGCGTGTTTATTTCCCCTATGAAATCCAAACCCCATTGCATGAATGGTGCCTCGAATGAGATCGACTTTAGTGGAAACGGTTGCAACTTTATTCTCCCATCAAAAATATGACATTCGTGGAAGCTGGAGACCTCTTTATACACGTCAACAAATATTGTAGGCTAGTAGTAACCTTCCCTCAAGATTTTGTGCATGGTGGTTTTCCAATAGTGGTGTCCTCCACAATCACCTTTGTGAAATTCTTGTATGGCCCGCTTCGCATCATTTTCCAGCAAACAAATCAACAATATTCCCCGAAGGTCT
>SNQJ01S0017683.1:27579-54535 GCA_010110895.2 Picea sitchensis
TATTTTGTTAGTTTTATTTTTTGACCTGTATTTTCAGCAGCGGGATGTTTTGAGCATGACTCCATAGCCCAACAGCAAGGCACTGAAGTTGCGGAATGAGTTCTTAGAGAATCACAGGGATGACTCTATCCCCCATGGAGCCTAATGTTAGCGACATTTCTTGTCCTAGGCACAAGAGTATTCAGGTCTGCAAGTTGTACGAGGAGCGCCCAAGCGCAGCATGGAAAAATATCATTTCAAGCTTCCAGCCAATAAGCAGGCGAAATTATATTGACGATGGTCCAGATCCTTTCATAAGAGAAGATCGGCGGTCAGCGGGAAATCACGGATAGTAGAGTTGTACCGAGATTAGCACAAATAGATCGCGCCCATATTGTATGAAGGGAAGAATAACAACTGTCCATCCGAGGGACGCGTGGCACGAGATCCAGTTGCATCGTCTTTTCGGCAGTTGCGAGTTCAAGGGGTGAAGGTTTTATAACGTTGTACATTTCGAAACCCTGAACCCTGAAGCGTCGATGGTGCTTGAAGTCGGGCCCGGAGTATCAAGGGGCAGTCTTAGCCATCCATCTGAAGTAGACACCTGGCATGCGATTAGGGTCCCCACCTTTTCGCCCATCGTGGTTTCGAAGCACAAGTAGCAGCTCCCTCATATACCCTATGCGCGAAGTAACGAGAGCGTCCAGGACCTGGGGCCCACAACAGTGTCAGGAGAGTTTAGGACCATCAGATTTGGAGGACGCGTGGTGCCCAATTGAGACGTCTCGACGTTTCACCCATCGCAAATATGATAAGCAAGGATCAGCTCCTTCCTATTCGCGAACGTTGAAAGCCCCTATGGAAATAAAAGCAGGGTCATGGTCCTTGGTCATTTGGGAAACAAAATAGCTAAGCAAAAGGGGCCAAAAGAATTGAGTCCAGTCATGGAAAGGATCATCGCAATTTCTAGATGCCAGCGGATACGATTTCGCTCCTGGTTTTCGCTTGGAGTAAATGAAGGCAAAAACGGATGTTTGAAACCTCCTTTCATTCATTGAATATGAGATATGGAGGGTCTGGCAAGTGGTCTGTTCGAAGGAATTCTGTGTACTGATTATCCAAAGAAGCCATGCCGAAGTCCTCGATTAGACAGAGAAGCCTGCACACGCCATTTTGGCCTTTAATGTTTCGGCTACCTTCCCTGCAAAGGCCATGTGACATTAAGGTAGTGTCTATCATAGGTGCACGATCATCCTGAGTTTGCATGCACAGACTGTCAGAAGACATGCAGACGCAATGTTTTTAATGCAACGTCTTGTTTTTGTTGTTGTAGTTGTTTTTTAGTATATGTAGGCGTTTTCGCCATTTTTGTAAGCATCAATGGTTGAGCAAGGCTCCCGGTTGTAAACTTTAATGAAGCACTGTTTTTCTGGTTATGTATGGACTCTTGAGACTTCTTGTCTTATGAATATCAGTTTTTCTTTTGCGTCTTTGTTTACACTGTATTAGAATGGCTCAGAATTGGAGAATCCAGTAGAGTTGTAACTATTATAGGATGATGTAGAGTTTGATCACTGTAACAATTGCATTGTTTCTAATCGGTCCCTGTGTTTTTCTTAGCACTGAACGACTTGGAATTGGAGAATCCAGTCAAGTCCCCCCTTTCAGTTTCCCGAAGCTCTGAACTAGAGGATCTCACATTCAAATTTTTTCTTCTACAAATTACTAAAAGGCCTATTGCCTGAGGTAGTGTGTCCACTCCTCTCACCAAGTCTTCAACCTGCTCATTTTCAAATCAACCCACTGACTAAAGTTAGATCAAGACCTCCTTTGTTCCTCGCATGCTGGACCCAGTCCCTGAGTTTGAGTGATATCTTACTGAGTCTCTACGCATTTGATCACCCATTAAAAACTACCGTGACATAAAACTGATGGGCGTCGAGCTCTGCTCTTGCTGCAATCCAGGAGTGACTTCTGACGCTAACAGGTTGCACTAGATCAAATTACTCTTGAACTTCCTACTATTCCTACATAGGTTCTACAATAAATGGAGCCTGACCTCAAATAATGGAATCACAAATATCATGAGGATATTCAAGAGATTTCTTGTGAGGTCATAATATCTGCTAAGATATGGCAACATATAGAGAAACTAGTAGAGAATTGTCACTTCCCTTCTTTTGCACCGTTGAGTAATTATTTCCACAAGGACATGTGTCCAAATAGTTGGAGAGATATATTACCCAACAGGAAAGGTATAAGATATCCCCTAAAATTAGTGAATCAATTATGTATTGATTCATTGAGGCTCCTTCTAGGAACACAACATTAATTAAGACTATACTAGCTTAAATATAGAAACATGATAAATGTATAAAACAAAGCCTCACATCATAGAAAGATTCCCTTTAGTTGCATACCTTTTCTCATGGGGAAATAATTATATAATATTTTGAGGCATGGGTGTAATTTGTGAGAAAATGGAGAAGGGAAAGAGAAGAACCTTCATCAAGTCAAATAGGAGGTCATTCTATAGAGGAAATTTTGAATGGCCCAAAATGGAAGGGTAATGGCCAAGTGGAATGTCAAGATAGCCAAAGGGAGTCAAATCCTTTTAGTGGAAAAGAAGATGAAGTGATAGAGATCACCAATATGAAAGGAGGGAAAATGAACAATCATCTAGGTGTCTCAAGTTCACAATTCCCCCGCCCCCTCTTTCTTATTTTCCTATAAATCAGATGGATTCAAATTGTAAGGGGATTTTTTATTATGCATCTTGTAGAATTTTCTATAAAATGTTGATGAATGCGAAGCCACTATTTGCCCATATTTTTGGAGATAGAATTATGTTCTGAAATGTGTCATTTGTGGAACGTTTTATACTAATTTACTAAGTTTAGAATGATATAAGCATTTTTTTACAGTGCATACTTTTGTCACTTATAAGTAACTTGTTTATTTAGTTTATCTCACAAATTTCTTGTCTATACCCTTAAGCATAGTATTGTAGCTATTTAATCATTACTAGACTTTTCTATAATACAATTGCTTATTTAAATTATTTATTTTATTCTCTTAAGTAACTTTTTACTAAAGGTTTAAAGAAATAACATATTAACTTATTAGTTTTTGTAGTTAGACTAGGCATCATTATGATTTTTTCATATTATACTATCCATGCCTCATTTATCACATTAAAAAATACATAAATGGTGGACTGGGCCACAACCGATAAAATACAAGCAAAACTTATGGCCTTAGAAAGGTTTGGTCATAGAAATTGTAGGGATATTTTTCAACTGATTGGTCTCATTTATGGTTTCCATGGGGTGGAAGGAAAAATGAAATATAGGTAGATTGAGAAGCCCACATGAAGGGTACAATTACAAAATTGGCATAAACCAATGATCTAATTCAAATTACACATTCAATTCTAGGTAACTATTTTCTAGAAACTGAAGTGGAAAATTACACATCAAAATAATTAATTTCTAAAATTGATGAATAGACTGAACTATTTCAATGCACTCACATTGATGGAAGTGGGAAATTACACAATAAAAGAATTGATTTCTAAAATAGACAAATAGACTAAACTATTTCATTGCACTCATGCTGATGAAAATGATAGGTGTATTATAGTATATGTACAAAGTAGTGTTTGAACTAACTTAAACATAAATAATAAAATTTTACTTTGTTTTTTTATGGTTATAAATTGTGTTGGTCCTCGACCAAGTTTTGGGGAAACTTCGATAAGCTTTGACTCACTTTTGGACTTCGACACGTTGGTCGAGGAAGGAGAGCCTAGGCGGAGCTGAGATTGTGGATATCAACAATTTTGAGGATTAAGTGGACCCAGTAAAGGGTTCTCAAGGGTTTTGGTAACGAGTTTATGGGATGTTGGCCCATGGGGTTTTCCCATGATTAGGCCTTATTTTAAGGGTTTGTAAAATATAAATAAAGAAGAATGTATTGTAGAAGTAGCTAGCTAGAGAAGTGAATGTAGTTCTGTGTGAACAGAGTTGCTTTGTGCAAAGGGATGTATGTGTGTTAAGGCTTTGTGCTCGATAGAGAGTTAGCTCTGTGCCTTGACCTAGTTTTGGAAGGAGGATCTAGTGGTGAGTGCGCATTCTCATGTCTAGTGTGAAAATCGACTCTCTATAGTTTTGGCTGAGGATCTGTGTGGTGAGGCAAGACTGTGTCTAGTGTGAAAATCTAATTGCAGGGCTTAGTGCACAGGAGTGAATGAACAAGATCCATCGGACAATAAAGAGGTGAAGCTGTTGTGGACATATCCCTACACCGGGTGAACTACATATATCCGCAGTCTTATGGTTTTCATTTTTTCTATTATTTCTATCATAACATGTTTAGTATTGAGTATGCTATGTAATAGACAAATCTTTTGTTTCTTAAGTGCTTAACTTCTGTTAAGGGTAAATGAATTTTATATCTATAATTATAAGAGCCAAATGCTCAAAGGTATATAATCATTTATATTATTACCGAAATGATCTATCTTTGGTTATTATTCTCTGTTTCATGTTAAGAAATCCACGCATGTCACTCCTAAGCATTAAAATAATATCAAGAAAGTGTTTATCACAGATCCAGGTCCCAACTCGGTTACGCATACATGCATCATGTAACCCCTTCTTCTACCTTAAGAGACTTCACTGTCAGAGGTGTTATTTAAAGGGCGTATTAACTGTTGCCTTTTGTTGGTGTTGTTAAGCATTGAACTCCTAGGTCCTAGCCTATGCCAACAAGAAGTTAGGTGTTTCCGACTTGAACCGTGATTGTTGGGAATCAAGTAAAGAAAAAGAGAATCTTGTGCATAGATCTCATCATCAAGGAAAAAATAACTAATTTTACCTGCAACATTTGTGCTCAAGGAGGTGTTTAATCAGAAAAAGAGGTAATATCCTAAAAGAAGCAAGCTTTGCGCTTGGTAAGAGAAGGAAAAGAAATTCTTTGTTTTGAAAGCATGAACTTAAGTATATTTAATAGATTCTGCCCTAGTCTGAAGGCTAAGGAATAGTTGAAAGAAAGAGTTGATCTTAAGTAAACCTAATGGAAATGAAGAAAGATATGTTATTCCATGCATAGAAATAGTTTTGACTAATAAGTGGATGTAAGAACCTAGAATTGTTTTTTGCAGATTGTAGATCCAACACTATGTGATCCTAGGGGAAGTGCATAGTACAAAAGAGGTTGTGAAAAATTAAAAGAGAAAGATGATTTAATTTGTACATAATTGAGAAGGTTGGGACGTCTTGCTAAGGAATGTCCTGAGCTAGGCCTTCATTTGTATTTGTTGTTGGTCATGAGGTTGAGTGACAGCAAGGATTATTTCAGCTGAAGGATAAACATATGACAAGAAACCATGAAGAAATGCAATGACTATGTGGCATTTTTAAAAAATCATAAAGATAAAAGGTCAGAGGAATTTCAGACTACATTAATGTAGTTGAAAGAAATGATGATGTTCATAAAGATGTTATTTACTGAACTGAAGAAAACAATGCATTAAGTGCAAGAATAGAAGATCAGACATAGATCTATGGTTCGATGAATAAACACAAGAATATTATGTCATAATAAACTTGGGAAATTTTGGGGAAGCCTATTGTGGTATATTCATTGGGAAGGATTTTTGCTGGAAAGATGATAACCTTGTGGAAGAATTACTAATGTACCTATTATTGTTCATGGAACAGTGACTGAAAAAGAATTTGAAGTCACTACGCCCACATTGGGGAACAATCTTCCCACTATTATTTGGTAAGACTTGGATTGAGAAGGATCATATTAGAAGGAAATCAGAGGAGGAAGCTATAGAAGAGTAAAATAAAGAACTAAGGGACCTCATACCAGAAAAATAGAGTGACTAAAAGAAGAACAAGAGGATAAGTTGGCCAATAGAAAGTAACAAATGAATATGAACTAAAAGAAAGAGAATCAACTATCAAGGTTGAAAGAATGCAAGAAGTTTTGAAGAACATATCTATTCAAGAAAGAAGTATGCCCAACCAGGAAGTGTTAAGAAAAGGGAAATTAACTTCAGAACCTTTGAGAGCACATCAATAGTGCATGGCCACCAGATTATGGGAATATAAGAATAAAATGGAAAGAGGATTCCTAAATTTTTAGAGAAGCTCAAATAACAGGAAAGAAGGCAACAAAGCTCAATAAAAATAAATCTAAATTGGAAAAGATACAAGAATCTAAGAAGACCAGATGGAAGACTTTGCAAACCAGAACCTTGCAGGAGGCAGGTTCACAACATTTGAACCTCACTGGAATATCAGAACCACACAGAATGGGAATTATCCATGGCGAATCTATATGATCGTTGAAGGCACTCCGATGCTCCAGAATGGTTAGAAAAAAACATTTATGAGATGATGGACCACTTTTGGACGTTGAAACTATGCCATAACAAACATATTTACATTGATGGAAGAATTTAACTCTAGTTCATGTCCATTGGAAGATCCATCATGATACCCTGTTTATTTAACTCATTGGTCATTGCATCGGGACCACTCTTTGCACTGCAGGATTGACCTAGCTAAGGCAGGAATTGTCCATGTCGATGTGTTATCTAGGAATTAGACCTCACTGCCTATTTGTCTACTCCCACCATATGTTTTGTTCACTCAGCTATTCAAGTTAAAATATATAATGTCGAGAACCTTAGTGAATTATATATAATTCTGTCAAGGAAGTCCTTAAGATTCTAATGGACAAAATACTGATATCCTAATGTATCCAAATATCATCACTGGGACCTGTGCCCTTCAACTGACATTGTTATGACTGTCAATCTCTCGGTGAATCAACAATGAAGTAAGCACTGCGGAGATATGGTTAACATGAAGAAGATCCCATCAATCCTACTCGAGCATATCCCACCTTTGGTTGGCACAATTAACCACGACAACATCCCACAATATTTCTCTTAAGTTAACGCCGTGTTCATCACGCATATTCCAAATAGAATTTGCATATTCTAGAGTTAGTTAAGATAGATCCCACTGTTGAATAACAACGAATTCAATTTAGGATACTGGAAGAACTATACCTTCATATACTCACACTATATCATGAAGAAAAATAATAGGAAGAACCTCATCTTCTCTCTCACAACCATGGATTCAAAGGGTTATGGTAATTCACTATGTTGAATGTGATGAAGATCCTACATTTTGGTCACCACCATACACGCTTACAAGAACTCCTCCCGTCATGCTATCATGGTGGATATATGTGGATCATAGAAGGATTTCTGTGGATTCAAATCCACTGCATCACAAGCTTAAGCTGAAGGGTCCCGAATTTCAATAGTTTTATCCAGTGGAAGGCTCAGACGATCTTTGGTGCATCAAAGAAAGAAGCTGTGATGAGAGGTAGAGGAAGAACGTGATGTTAAGCAGCCTCTACATGATGAATAGTGTGGCCTTGCTTTCCAACTCCATAGCTGATAAGCCATGGCCACACGTCATCAGTTCCCCGTGGACCTCGAGGAAAATGTGTGATGGGCATGTAGATGAATCGGAAACTACCTCATCAAATGAGCTACAGAGAAGGATTTCATCGAAGCTCAGACTAGATGCAACCCATTACACTGCTGCTGACCATTTTGATCTCATTTGTCCCTTGGAAAATGCCCAAAGAGGCCACTTTTCCAGAGATCGAACCATTCTCGTGAGAAGTCGCATCGCTCTGCACTCCAAAGGGTACACACCAATGACATGATGAATTGGTGGAAGTCCAATGTCATGTTTCATGGATACTACCAAGAAATAATGCATCACCATCGGGACCATTGTATGACACCATGCACCCTTCGCATCTAGCACTCATCAATAGAAAAGTTTTGGTGATGATCCTCATTTATCTACATCATCACAAGAAAGATGAGTAGAAACAGAAGAATTATAGCCACACTACAATGTATTTGACATGGAGGAGAAGAGGACAAAGCAGTAGGGACAGAGAATGTGAGTTGTACCTGCCATGGATGTAATTATCTAAATATTGATACCATAGGAATCCCCATAGTTACTCGAGTTGAACATGTCGCATGGGAATCTAGTGGACAAAGAAGAATAAAATCATGATGAATTATAGGACATAGAAAGTGTTGAAGAGGACAACGCTTATGAAGATAATGGGTCTGTCTCGCTAGGAGGAGGAGAAGATGAAGGCATGATAGGGAGTTGGGGATGAAGGAGAATAAGAGCAAGGATGAGGTGAAGCTACCACCTCCACCTATGGATCCCCATCGGGACAAAGGACACCATAGAAGAGGAAGGTTTATCCCAAGAAACCCTTAGCAAGGAAGAAGATGCGTGGATTAAGCCCTGAATCCACCTCACCATGATGACACTGGCCCTGTCCATGAAGCTTTAGTATGGAGTATTCTCGAGAACATGTTGTAGATATGGAAAGAACTAGTAGGGGCTATATGGAAGGATCAGAAGGAATTGAAGGAAGACAACAAGATGTTTGTTTGTTTCACGCGGTACCTATTGCACCATCTACAACTTCCTTGTCGTAGACTACAAAATTGGGGGATGAACCAACCCAACTGAAAATTTCGCTCCATAAGGAATAATATATGGTACACCCTCTCAAGGATTTTGGCTATTTGTTGTGTTCTAATATTTTGGTGAATGGTTTGGTTTATTCTTGTTGATATTCTTGGTTATTTTGAGATTTACCTTCATATACATTTATACAATTAATAGTAGAAGGAGGCAAATATGATGCATATTATTCTTCAGTTAGGAGAAAGAGAAGAGACACAAGCTCTTATACATCAAGATCTAATTCCAAGAAGATGAACATAGATGTTTGTTCAACTGCCATGACAACTCATAGAAGTGATCTTATCAACAATCTGTATTGATGGTTCATAATCATCCTAGCCCTACTAATTGGGTTGGGTGAATACAAGACAGAAGAATATCAAGGTAACAAAGAAATGCAACCTTAAATTTGAGGGTGGCTGATTTTATAGGATTAGCAGAATTGATGCAAAGCTACTCTATGTATGCAGTGCTCTGGGAATCCTCTACTTCAAACATGAGGGATGATATCTTATGACAGATCCAATCAATACTACCATCAAGGACTACATAAACTCTTCATCATCAATGTGCACAAAGTAAAATAAAAAATTTCAATCGAGCAAGTGCCAATCAAGCTAAGAATTTGATTATCTTGTAGTAAGAAATATGTTTTACTTTTCTAAGAGAAAAACTAGTCTAGTGAAGAGTCATTAAAAGTAGAGACATTGCTAGAAGAGTGTACTAAAGAGAAGAAAAAAATTGGAGGAGCTCTCATGCATAAAAGGGATTTTTTTAGGATCCTAAAGGGATACCACCAAATATGGAAGTGGAGCATGGAATCCAATTATTTCCGTGACTCTCACAAACATTAATGTGATAGACAATTCATATAGAAGAAAATGAAGTGTGAAGAATTTGTGAAAAGAGTTGTTAGAGCTTTGTCCGATTCAAGTGCTAGCACTCACCTCATAGCTGAATCATAATTTTCCCAAAGGATGGGACTTGGAAATGGTATATCATTATAGGGCATTGAACAAGATTAGGATCAAGAAATATTACATTCTCTACCCAAGATCAATGATCCAGGGACCAGTTGTAACATGCCAAGTAATTCACTAATTTGGATTTGAAATAAGGATATCTCCTAGTACGATTCAAAGAAGATTATATACTTGGAATACTTCCTTCAATACAAGGAAAGGCTTGTATGAGTGGAATTATGACATTCGGCTTATGCAATGCACCAACTACATTTATGAGACCAATGAATGATGTTTTGCATACTTATCTAGATTCATTTTTTATATTATTTCTATGATATCGATTTGTTGTGATACCTGAGAGGATCACATCTCACATCTTATGAAAGAGTTAGATGTTGGAATGCTGAGAGGTGAACTGTGAGCACTTTTACATCTTCTAACCACAATATATAAACTTCAATATTATCATCAATGCATCATCAATGCATCATCTATGATTATATTCAATATATATCATGATCATATAAACATAGCACTCACATCAAGTACACACTACACTATAATTTACATAAAAACCCAAATGGAAGAAAACCACATAATTCTTTCTTATATATATCAAAGAATACATTCATTGGAAGAACCATTCCCTAATTTCAGCTTTGAAACCGGAAGGAGGCTACACCTCATTTCCTTGTCCTGCTTATGAAGATATAAATGTAGACCAACTTTCACTACCACAATCACTACAACTATCACTGTCACTATCACAACAACCAACCTGTCACTGTCACATCAACCTATAACATGTCAACCTATAACGAGAGATCCAACTGCCACTATCAACTGCTACTTCTATTGAACTCCCACATCGCCACTTGTCACATCAACTCCGCTGTATCAGATCCAACCTATGACTATCAATGACTCAAACTGTGATCCTCTCGCATGGATTATATACCAAGGACACATCTCAAATATATGTCCAACATCACAAACACATGCCTCTACTCAATGTACATATATCACCACATACCATCACAAGATATGTGTCTCAACCATGTACCAAAGAATGTACCAACCATCAACTGCACTCATACCAAACATCAACTTGTACCTCAACCTATAGCATCAATGTGTGCATCAACCATGGACCAAAATTGTACAAATAACCTATAATCAACATGTACCATATTCCCTAACCATCAACCATGTACATCAACAACATACCAAGTATCAATCATGTACCATACTATGTACCAACCATACATCAACATATGTACCATACCATGTACCAACAATGTATCTCAACCATATAGCATATCACTCAATCATACCATACACCATGCAATCTAAGATATATCAAGTAAGTACTATCAATGGTGTATCAGAATGAAGTACCAATATCACTAAGAGATGGATATCATACATGTATTTTCATATACCAAGTGTAATCCTCAATAATGTATCAATATCAATCACAACCATACATCACGTGCCAATTATTCAAGAGTGTACCAAAAATAAACCTCAAACATGTAGCATCATCACCATGTAACCAAAACCAGACTAATATACTAATACATCTAATATAAAGCACCGATCAATGTACCATACCAATGTCACCAAGATGTACCAAGCATCAACAAGACATGCCTCTCACATGTACCATACCATCACCAAGTATGAGATATAATAACATAAGCATACCTATGACTCTACAGAGTCAATTGGCTTATATTGTGTAAACTGGGACTGTGAATCCCTCTTCCACATCCTTCAACATCATGGTACCAACATCTCCACCAAATTTTCTGTTAGCCCTCAGCCTGACTAAGATCCTCTACTACAAATTTCACGTGACGCCACTGAGAAACCTGTAGTCTCACACACCTCAAGCTAACCCCCCGAGGGTCACAACTAGGTTACAAAAACCCTAGCACTCTACATCTTTGAAACTTTCACTCTTTCCTCAACTTTTACCATTGGTCTTGCATTTTCGGCCGTTAGATTCACCAATATACCAAAATACTAGACCATAACATCTCACAAGATAGATATTCAAATGTAAGTGTATAAGTGTACTTATGAGAGACTCATTAAGGTGCATTTATACTTTTCCAACTGACTTATTTCCCTAAATTTATGGCTGACCTATCATAACTGCTTTACCCTTAATTAAGACATGTAACCTCTTGTTGTAACTGTTTATGGGATTTTTAACCATTCTTTGGGGATTCTAACTGCACAAGGCCATATCTAATACAGATGGATCTTGGTGGCCATCCAACTTTCATCAATCATGATTTTGAGCTTGTGGTTTTGATAAACTATGATATTCACCCTTTGATGGGGAATGAAATGCAATCTTCATTTGTGAATTATAGACATCATGTAATGATTTCCAGTGGCATTATGTACATGAATACAACATAACGTTAATGCAATGTATCCCATTAGAACTCCACAATGAAGCATGCTCGGGCTAGAGTAGCTGACAAGGACCTCAAGTCGAGTGTTTTACAAATCCCATACATTTTTATGTCTCTGCCTAGAATTTATATCCCACATGCATCATAAGCTTCCTTCACCTCTCATATATAATCGAGGTGAAGGAATCCCTAAGCTTGCAAATGAAGTGGATGTAAAGTTTGTTGTGAATGAAGTTTAGCCAACATCTTGTTCTATATAGTGTTTTTCATCTTGTCTTATTAATATGTTGGTTTTAACTATATTTCATGGTCCTGATTATCTTTGTGTGTATTTTTTATATATCTATATATTATTTTTATTTTTTTTTTCTGAAAATATATTATGGATCAGTGGTATTAGAGAATTCTGCTTCTTGTCGTTTTTTTTAATGAATGTCCCCAATGCGGTAGGGGTATGGAGAGTTGGGTCTCGTTCTAGTTTCACTTGGGGACAACTTCTCTTTCCATCCCAACTGACCTCCCATGGTGGAAGAAAAGATAAATGACAAAGAAGGAGATCCTTTCAAGACGTTTCTCTAGGAACCCCTCATGCGACAGAGGAACGAGATTATGGACAACTTTGCTCGGATCCTTCGAAGACTATCAATGGTAGTGGTTGAGACATATTCGAAAAGAATTCATTTCACAAGTGTGACACCCTTCAAGGTACATGTCAATTTTTATATCCCCTTATTTGAAGGTCATATAGATGAAAATGCTCTAGAAAAATGGTTGAATCTACTAGAAGGTTATTACTCTGTCCAAAAAAATTTCGACAGTTAAAATATCACCTTCATGCTCCTTACAGCCCTTCGCCATGTCAGTTCTTGGTGGGAAGGTTACTGGGATAGGTACAACATAGATGAATCTACACTATTTGGGAGATAACCCACTTGGGTGGCCTTTGTAGATGCCCTCAAGGAGGAGTTCTACCCTGTCGAATACTATGATGACCAATACATGAGATGAACAACTCTACGTCAGAAAAGAGACCAGACAACATCAGAGTAAAACAACATATTTCATACCTTGCGCTCAAAGATGGGTATCAAATACTCTGAGAGACACCTGGTTTTGAAGTACCACAGTGGTCTACAAAGGTACATCCAACAAAGATGGATTTCTTGGACATCTCCTCACTAGGATTTGTGTATCGATATGAAGTAAAAATTGAGAAGAAATTCATGCAACAGAGTAAGTGGGAGAAGCATGGCAAAGGCAACTATAACTAACATAATTAAGGACAGATAAATGAAGGCCAACCTCAAGAGATCCAATCCCATATGTAGGCATATAAGGGTAACATGAAGTCTAATAAATACACCAGAAAGTGGTGTGAGTTCCACAACAACATTCTCACAAGATAGATATTCAATGTAAGTGTCTATTTCCTTATGCGAGACTTCTTGAGGTGTTTATATACTTTTTCAGAGTAACCTCTTTCCTTAATCTTAGTGCTTCTAGTACTTTCTTGTCACAACCACTTTACCCATTCATTAATTGAATTGTAACCAAATAGGGGATTCTTGACCATTCTTTAGGGATTCCAACTTCATAAGGCCATATCTAATCCATATGGATCTCAGTGGCCATCCACCTTTTCCACTAAATCACCATTTTGAGCTTGTGGTTTTGATAAACCATGATATTCACCCTTTTGATGGGGACTGGAATGTAATGTCATCTTGATTTTTTAATTACAGACATCATGTAATGATTTTCTAGTGGTATTATGTACATGAATACAACATAACATTAATGCAATGGATCCCATTAGAACTCCACAATGAAGCGTGCTCAGGATAGAGTAGTATTGGGATGGGTGACCGCCCGGGAATTCCTAGTGTTTTACAGGCCTATGGGATTTTATAAACTTAGTCCAGTTTATCCCAAATGCATCATGGGAATTTTTCTCCTTTCACTCTCTCATATATAATTGAGGTGAAGGAATCCCTTTAAGCATGCAATGGAGTGTGATGTAAATCTTGTTGCGAATGAAGCGTAGCCAACAACTTCTTCTATAGTGTTTTTCTCTCTTGTTCATTAATATAAGTTGGTTTTAACTATATTTCTATGTTCTCTGCATTATCTTTGTGTATTTCCTTGTTATATATCTGTTATATTATTTTCTTCATGTCGTTCTCAAAATAATCTAGATCAGTGGTATCAGAGCAGGCTACTCCTTGTCTTTTCTTAGAGAAGGACCCTGACGAGGTTAGGGTGTAGAGAGTTGGGTCTCATGCTAGTTTCACTTGAGGAAAACTTCTCTAGCCAGCCCAAGCGACCTCCCATGGCGGAAGAAAAGAGAGATGACAAAGAAGGAGATCCTTTCAATATGTTGCTTGAGGAACCCCTCATGCGATAGAGGAACGAGATTATGGACAACTTTGCTAGGATCCTTTGAAGACTATCGATGGTAGCAGTTGAGACATATTCGACAAGAACCCATTTCACAAGTGTGACAACCTTCAAGGTACAAGTCAATTTTGATATCCCCTTATTTGAAGGTCATATAGATGAAAATTCTCTAGAAAAATGGTTGAATCTGCTAGAAGGTTATTATTCTATCCAAAAAAAATTCAACAGTTAAAAGATCACCTTCATGCTCCTTAAATCCCTTCCCCATGTCAGTGCTTGGTGGGAAGGTTACTGGGAAAGGTACACCATAGATGAATCTACACTATTTTGGAGAGATCCCACTTGGGTGGCCTTTGTAGATGCCCTAAAGGAGGATTTCTACCCTTTCGGAAACTATGATGACGAATAAATGAGATGGACAACTCTCCATCAGAAAAGAGACCAAACAATGTCGGAGTACACCAACATCTTTCATACCTTGTGCTCAAATATGGGTATCAAATACTTTGAGTGACACCTGGTTTTGATGTACCACAGTGGTATACATAGGTACATCCAAAAAACTATGTATTTCTTGGACATCTCCTCACTGAGAGTTGTGTATCGATATGCAGTCAAAATTGAGCAGAAATTCAAGCAACAGAGTAAGTGGGAGAAGCATGGAAAATGTAACTATAACTAACATAATTAAGGATAGAGAAATTAAGGCCAACCTCAAGAGATCCAGTCCCAGATGCAGGCACATAAGGGTAATGTGAAGTCTAATAAAGACACTGGAAAGTGGTGTGAGTTCCACAATAGCCCTTGGCACAACACTGATGAATTTCGCTCAATACAGTCATTGGTGGCCAAGATGAAAGACAAATATGTGAACCCCGACTTGGACCATAATTCAAAAAATAATAAAAGGAGACAAATCATTAATGCAAAACCCATTGTTGTTGTCGCAATTGCAACAATCCAACCAAAATAGGATCCTCAAGAGGGGGAACAACTCTTCCATTCAAAGATGTAGGTGAAGGGGACCCCACTACATTTTATTGTTGATAGAGGAATCCAAAATAACATCATCTCAGCAGAGGTTGTTAAGCACTTGGATTTTCCAAAAACACTTCATCCACTGCCATACAACATCGAGTGGCTTTGCTAGGGTCAATATCTTCATGTCAGCCAATAGTGTTGCATGTCCTATGACATCAAGCCCTTCAAGGATGAGGTAGTGTGTGATATTTCCCCACTGGAAGTCTGTGATGTTCTATTAGGCCATCCATATATGTGGAGGCATCATGTGTTTTATGCGTCTCAACCTTGTAGTGTCATTGTTACTCTGGGGGTTCAGCTATACAAGATACCAGAGGTAGTTATGACTATTGTCCCACCAAAACAATGCCACAAAATATTCTCTCATACTACAAAGTTTAGCCTCTTCATAATCCGATTAAAATGTGAATAGAAGGAGATTGAAACCACTGTAGACTCATCCCAAGACCTTTATATCTAGAAGAAACAGATCGACAAGGTTTTAGAAGAGCACCAAGATGTTCTTGATGCACCTACGGGGGTGCCTCCACACTACCCAATCAAGCAAGGTTATAACATAACCCTTCTTACTACTCATGTTTTATCTTCACCAACAGAGTCCTCCCACACTCAGGTAGATCATGCATGTAGATTGGTCGAATAGATCCAACCCCTCCAACAACTTGCTCATGACAGTCTTCAACAAGATAAGCATGACAAATTCTTGAGCAAGACAAGCAACACACCAATATTCAGATTTAGTAGAGGTATCCTCGTCTCCCAAGAGAACTTGATGCAATGGGGAACATTGCTTCCTAAGGGGGAAGGAATGATCCAGATGGATCTTGGTGGCCATCCACCTTTTTCACTGAATCACCATTTTGAGCTTGTGGTTTTGATAAACCATGATATTCACCCTTTTGATGGGGAATGGAATGTAATTCCATCTTTGTTTGTTAATTACATACATCATATAATGATTTCCTAGTGGTCTTATGTACATACATGAAACATAGCGTTAATTCACCAAATCCCATTAGAACTCTGCAGTTAATCACACTCAGGCTAGAGTAGTATTGGGATGGGTGACTTCCCAGGAAGTCCTAGTGTTTTACATGCCTATGGAATTTTATAAACGTAGTCCAATTTATCCCACATGCATCATGGGATCTGTTCTCCTCTCACTCTCTCATATATAATTGAGGTGAAGGAATCCCTTTAAGCATGCAATGGAGTGTGATGGAAATGTTGTTGCAAATGAATTGTAGCCAACATCTCATTATTTTCTCTCTTGTTCATTAATATAAGTTGGTTTTCACTATATTTATGTGTTCTCCACATTATCTTTATGTATTTCCTTGTTATATATCCATTAATTCTTGTCTTCATGTCATTCTCAAAATAATCTAGATCAATATCTCCCTGACTGTGAGGAACCACATGGTGTACCACCTAAACCAGAAATGACATGACACGAAATATCCATCTATGACTGTCTTACCTACATTTACACTATCCTTGATTTCCATATTCCTCAACCAAATTTGGGTACCATAACCACACCTTTGGGGCTTCATGTAGACTTAATCAAATGCACCCATCACATCTGCTGACATCAACCACTCCATCAATGAAAAATAAATTGTCATCAATATCAAGCACACCTCTAGGGATTCTGGACTTCTCCACGGGTTGACATCAATCTCTAAGGGTTGACATTAATGACAACCAAATATACAAACCAATTGTCCAACAATCGCCCCCTTTGGAATTGATGGAAACACCAACATTTATGGAAACACTGATGGAAACACTCATACACCAATACTCATGCTCCCCCTTATGACCATTTCTCATCATCAATGTTTCTCACTCTCCCCATTTGACATCAATGGAAAAGGGTCTCTCTCCTTGGGGATGCTCCCCCTGTCTTCATGCATTTTTTTCTTTCACTTCACATGTTTCTCTCTTCATGTTTCTCTCCAAGTTATTAATCTCTTTTGATAGAAAAGAGTGACTCCCCCTAAAAGAATACCTTCTATGAACAATCCTTCCCTGACTTCATGAACTTGACTCTTTTGATATTTCTCTTTTTTTTTCTTTGACATCATGGGTAAAAGGAAAAATCTCATTGTCAGTATGTCTCCCCCTGTTTGTATGCTACTGATATTCCTTTCTAAATCTCTTGATCATTTCTCTTCACTTGACTTCTTTGCATGATTTCATGTAGATCAATGTAGGTCTACCTGTAAGTGTATCATTTTCTCTCTTCCAGTGCTTGTTGATTGTCCATTGGTGCTTCCTCTTGTAACTCTCTGACATATATAAAAAAACATTCATTAGTTGATTTCTTCATTCACTTGTCATGTTCACTTGACCATACTATTCAATGATTTTCTTCTGATTATTTCTCTTCTGCTGAGGGTTTCTCTTTCCTTATTCTATTGTGTCTTTTATTGCTTTCCTTTATGTTAACAACTGATTCCAATTATAGATTCATTGTTATGTATCTTCTTTGACCCATGTTATTTGTACCTTATAAGTATCCATATATGTCCATAACTGATATGCATATTCTCTGACCCATGTTTTTTGTACCTGCTAAATATCCATCTCTATCCATAGGTTGCAAACTATCCATAACATTTCTACTCAACTACACACAATGTTGACCCATCTATCATTTTACTATCATGAAGGTTTCACAGATGCAACTGATCATCACATATTCGTGTTTCTTCAAACTGAATCAAATGTGTCCACTAGTCATATCTATCTAAAAATAAACCTCTGCAGGTCTAGAACAACCTGCACTGAATATATCCTTTCCCAAATACATATGTGTAATACAATCATAAACTTTTTCTTGTGTATCTACCAACAAATACATGTGTGGGAACACTACTTATCAATTGATCAATCTGCCACTTTGTACTTATGTTATCTAAATGTTCTGAATTTATCTCTGCAAACACCTCAAAATTCTCAAAGGATGGTTCTCTGATATGTAGTAGCTACTGCACTCACTCCCCCTGTTCAATATTCATATTTACTGGGAGTCTTGAAGCCGGATGGGTCAGAAAAATACCTGCTCTGATGCAGAATAATTTTCCTTTTCGTCTGTAGACTCATCATTTTTTCGAACTCTAACTTCTTTCTTTCTTCCTATGGATTGATCTTTCACTACAACTCTTGAAAGTACAATCCCTTGGGCATGTAATTTATTCACCTTCTCTTCTTTTCGTTAACGCATTACTGCAAATCCTGTGATCTCTGGGACCTAGTATTTATTCACATGTTCTTCTTGTTTTTCATTTCTTCTCCAAACCTTCTTGTATCTGACATCTTCCCTTTTCCTGTCAATTTTTCTTGATCTCATACTATTTCCAATCCTGAGAGTACGATTTACTGGTTTCCTTCATTCATCTTCTCTTCTTTTACTTGTTCTTGTTTTGTTTTTCAAACTTATATCTAATATCAATGTTCTTTTTTCATAGAAGTATCCCTCATGCTTCTACAATCATCATCTATGTGACCATGATTGTGGCATTTGTAACATTCAATGTCGTGGGGAGCCACATAAGTATTTCTCATCTTAACATTTCTTCCATAAGCCCTGCAATATGCAAACTTATGTCCAAAGTTAGTACAATAAAAGAAATGACCATAAAATAATTTTACATACCTGGGAGTGAATGATCTTATTTGTGGTGTATTCCTTTTGAATTATTTCCTTGGATGATCATGATCATTATTGAAGCTAATTTTTTGTTTGAATGTGGAGGGTCTTATTGAATATGTATCTCCATCATTTTTCTTAGATTATGGCTGAGTATGATTCCTTCCTTTGAGTACTTGTGCATAACTCTTAGTCTTTTCTTCATTCTTCTTTTCTGGCAACCTAGAGTGCTTCTCTTCAACATTCTCTTCTGATGATGTGGATGTTTCTGTCTCTTCATCGTTCTTTCTGATCTTTACGATCTTGGATCTCAATTTGACAACTTATTCTTCAAGCTTCTCAACCTCTTCTTCTTTCTTCATCATCTTACTCTTCATGACTTCTTTTGTTCACTTTGCTTCTTCAATCTGGATCTTCAAGGAGATGATTTATTTTTCAAGTCTTCTTTCTTCTTGACTAAATTCTACTTCAAGTTGATTTAAGTCCTCATTTATTTCCTTAATATAATCTATCAAAATATTTTCTCTTTTCTTTGCTTCCTTTATTTCATCTTCAAAAATCTGTTTTTTTTCCATTGATTCCTTTCTTAGTGCTTTTATCTTGGCTTCCAAGCTCTTATTTTCTTTCATCTGACCTTTGTATGTTTCTTCAATATTTTTGGCTTCTTCTAGCTAAGATTTTAGTTTCATGATGACATGTTTGGATTCTTTGGAACTTTCTTGAGAATTCTTCTTCACTAATTGTTCCTCAAGAGATTTTTTCTTCTTCCTTTCTTTTGTCAATTTGTCTAAAGCATTGATCGAATCTGCTTCAAGGTCTACTATGACTTCTTCAGACTCTTCTTCTTTTGAATCTATCTAACATGATCATGAACATCTTTATTCTTGTTTTTTTCTTGCATATTCTTTAACATTCTCTGGATTTGTGATGGGAGATTCCTCAAAGTAGATATTATGTAACTTATCCCAAAGTTATTTAGATGATAAAAATTTTCCAACCTTTTCTCTTACCGCATCAGGAAATCCTTCCTAGATGGAATCTATTTCTATTTTGTTGTTTCTTTCCAATTCCTTATTGGCTGCAGTCTTTTGTTTCTTAGTAGCAGTATATCATGTAACAACTAATTTCCAAACATCATATCCCTATTTCTGTAAAAATGTTTTTATTATGATATTACACATCTCATAGTTATCATGTAACAACCAATTTCCAAACATCATACATGTGTGCCTATAAAAATGTTTTCAATGTTTGGCTCCACATATCATACTTCAGACCAATCTGACCATCAAACCATGGTATTCCATTATTTGTATATGCACTACTCTTTATATCCATGATCTACCTTCCAGTTGGTTAAACTGCTTCCCTCAAGGGAACCCATGGATACCAACCGTTGGAATAATAATATTTAGAGGGGGGTGAATTAATATGAGCATTTTTTACCTAATTTCTAACCATAATATATAAAATTAAATATTATCCAACAATATATCATCAATTCATCATCTATTATTATATTCAATATATATCATGATCATATAAGAATAAGAAACATCACATCAAGTACAAAGTACAACATAATTTTACGTGGAGACCCAAACTTAGATAAAACCACATAATGCTTCTTATATATATCAAAGAATACATCATTGGAAGCACCAAATTCATAATTCTCCAGCTACAACTATAAGGAGGGATAAGGGACCCTATTTATGTGATCTAAATCCCAAAGGAAGCAACCGCATGAATTATCTAGCTCCAAACTAAGGGATTCTACAACCCCTCTCATTCTCGTGCTCCAACTTGAAGGGGAAACTCCACCTCTATTTTCTCCAACACCAACCGGAAGGGGGATACAACCCCCTTTTCTAATGTCCCATCAGCCTTTGAAATATAAATGTAAACCAACTTTCACTACCAAAATAACTTGCACTGCAATTGCCACTATCACTATCACACGCTTTACCCACTATCACATTAATAATGTAGCTATCAACTTGTCCTTGTATCCAACCCCACTATGAACCTTTCTACTATATTTATCCCATCATCGTCAACTTGTCACATCAAGTCAGCTGTTGTTTCCCAAAATTACACTTTCACTGACATTCAACTAGATCCTCCTCACATGGATCATATACCAAGGACACTTATCAAATAGATGTCCAACATCACCAACATATTCCTCGGACTTTCGCTAAGAATGTACTAATATCACCAACATATCATCATATGGTATGTGTCTCAACTATGTAATAAAGCATGTACCAAACCATCAACCAGGCTTATACCAAACATCAACCATGTACTACAACCTATAGCACACCAAGTGTATAAACCATGCACAAACACCTATACCAAACTTTGCATCAACCATGCACCATAAGTATATCAAACCGTATAAAACCATGCACCAATAACTGTATCAAACTGCATCAAATATGCACTACAACCTGCACTATATGCTCCCAACCATCAACCATGTACATCAACAACATACCAAGTATCAATCTTGTACCATACCATGTATCAAGCATGCATCAACATGTACATGAACCTGTATCTATACCATAACAATTTTCTCAACCATATACCATATCACCTAATCATGCCATACACCATGCACCATAGGATATGTCAAGAAATTACTATCAATGGTGTATCTCAACCAAGTACCCACATATCATTTAAGAGATGTATATCATACATGTATTTTCATATACCAAGTGTAATCCCCAACAATGTATCAATATCAATAAAACTATACATCACGTACAATGTTTTAGAGTGTACAAAAATAGCCTCAAGCATGTACCACCATGTAAACTAAAATGAGTATAAAATGATAATAATAAAACTAATATGTACAACTAATCAATACCATACCAATGTCACCAAGATGTTCATGCATCAACAAAATATGCCTCAAGCATGTACCATACCACAATTAAGTATAAGATATAATTGCATAAGAATACCTGTGACTCAGAAGGTTGGACCCGCTACAGGGAATCAGAACCTTAATTCAGAATCCTTCCATAACCTTTTAATATCGATAATTCAAATACTCTAAATTTTATCCGGTGGACTAAGATTCCTATACTATGAGTGGCCTCAGATGATCGCCACTTAGGTAACTCTAAGTGTGGGTGCCTCACATGACCCCTAAATTGACCTAATGAGGGGTCATCACTAAATTAGGGGTAAATACAGAAAACCCTAGCACTCTACAACTCCAAAAATTTTCTTTCTCCACTTTCTCCACTTCACCCACCAATAGACCAAAATATTAGACCATAGCAACATTCTCAAAATATAGATATTCAATGTAAGTGTGTGTTTCCTTCTGATAGACTTCTTGAAGTGTTTATATATTTTTTCGTAGTAACCTTTGTTCTTAATCATAGGGCTTCTAGTAATTTCTTGTCACAACCATTTTACCCATTCATTAATTTACTTATAACCAACTAGGGGCTTCTTGACCATTATTGGCTTCCACCTACAAAGGCCATATATCCCTGACTATGAGGAACCAATGGTGTACCACCTATCACCGAAAATGAAACGACAGGAGTATCCATCTATGAGTGTATTACCTACATTTACACTATCCTTCATGTCCATATTCCTCAACCAACTTTGGGTACCATAACCACACCTTTGGGGATTCATGTAGACTTCATCAAATTCACCCATCACATTTGTTAACATCAACTACTCCATTAATAAAAACTAAATCACCATCAATATCAAGCACACCTCTAGGGAATCTGTACTTCTCCAAGGGTTGACATCAATCTCTAAGGGTTTACATCAATGAAAACCAACTATCCAAACCGATTGTCCAACAATCTCCCCCTTTAGCATTGATGGAAACACTAACACTGATGGAAACACTCATACTCCAATACTCATGCTCTCCCTGTGACCATTGCTCCTGATAAATGATTTTGACTCTCTCCCTTTGACATAAATGGAAAAGGGTCTCTCTTTTTGGGGATTCTCCCCTTGTCTTCATGCATTTGTTCTTTCACTTCACATGTTTCTCTTCTCATGTTCCTCTCCAAGTTCTTCTTCTCTTTTGATAACAAAGAGTGACTCCCCCTGAAATTATACCTTCTCTGAACAATCCTTCTCTGACTTCATGCACTTGAATCTTTTGATATTTCTCTTTCTTTCCCTTTGACATCATGGGAAAAGGGATAACTACCCCTATCGATATTTCTCCCCATGTATGTATGTTATTGATCTTCCTTTATGAATCTCTTGATCATTTCCCTTTCCTTGACTTCGTTGCAAGATGTCATGTAGATCAATGTAGGGATACCTATAAGTGTTTCTTTTTCTCTCTTCCACTGCTTGTTGATTGTTCATTGGTTCTTCCTCTTGTAACTCTCTAAAATATATAAAAATAATTCATTAGTTTATTTCTTTATTCACTTTTCATGTTCACTTGACCATACTATTCAATGATTTTCTTCTGATGATTTGTCTTCTGCTGAAAGTTTCTCTTTCCCTATTTTGTTGTGCCTTTTATTGCTTTCCTTTCTATGACCAACTGATTCCAACTGATTCCAATGATTCCAATTATAGATGCACTACTATGTATATTCTCTAAACCATGTTATCTGTACCCTCTAAGTATCCATCTCTATCCATAAATACTACATGGATATTCTCTCACCCTTTTTTTTTGTACTTGCTAAATATACATCTTTATCCATATGTCGCAAACTGTCCATGGCTTTGCTACTCAACTATCCACAATGCTGACCCATCTATCAATGTACTATCATGAAGGTTTCACAGCTACAACCAATCATCACATATTCATGTTTCTTCAAAATGAATCAAATGGGTTCATTGGTCAAGTCTATCTACAAATCAACCTCTAGATGTCTATAACAACTTGCAATGAAACACATAACATAGTCCTCTTCGCTCAATAGTCATCTGATCAATCCTTGAAATAATTGAGGCTACTGTATTTTTTACGACGAGTGGAATAATGTTACCCTTGATCTGATTCTCTCCCTTACATTGTACTCTTTATTCTTTGCTCTACAAACAACAACCTTGTTAGTTTTAGCTCTCCATGAGATTGTGCTTCTCTATTAGTCATGTCCTGTTTCAGTGTTTGTAGGCTCCTTCTGTTAAAAAATATCTTCATAAATATCCTCTTGACATAATGATTCACTTCACATATTCAACCACAAAGGTTGGAATACATGACAAAAGAGTCATAACTCTACTTTTTATGATCAATTTTTAATTTTGGATCTTGCTTCTCATTCTATTTTAGTTGTCCATATGCACACTTATATCATCTCTGTTCGTTTTGATTCTTCAATTTGTTGTATGTATTCATGTCTTTTAAAGTGATCTTCTAACTTTTGTTTTTCATCACATTGATCTATTCTTGCAATCAACTCCAATATTTCTTTAGGCTCTTATCTTTTCATAACTCATAGAAATTTCCTCAAGGGGTTCATCTATTTACATTCTTTGGGAACATGGGGTTTCCTTTCTTCATCTTTTCTATGTCAAAATTATTACTCTAGCACCTAGGTACTTTGCTATCTAGTGGTTTCCTTACTACAATTAGATTAGTAGCTCACAAAACAATAATACACTACTGAAATATTCAACGCAATATCATGCAGCAGAAGCATAAACTAGGAAACCAAATCAAACACACATGAACACCATAATTTTGGGTAAATACCCCTCAAAAAACCCTTGCGGGAAAAAAAGTGTTGAGAATGATTTTATTATGCTAAAATTAGGGATCTCATAATAAATATAATGGCCCACTGAGAGAAATACCACTGCAGACTAACCTGGCAAGGGATAACCTATTGTACACTCAATTTTGACACACCTTTCTCGAAATCTAGGACTATCTCTTCAGTGACTCGCTAATATCCACGACATTTCTCACTAATACCCATAGATGTATGTGACTGTCTCTTCTGTGACCTGTGGATGTGTACGAAAAACCTGTATGAAAATATCCATACGCTCCTACATTCTCCTGTGGCTTCCATCTACTGAAACCCACCTGTGTATGCCCTTGTTCTCTCTTCTCCTTGACCTGTATGATATCTGGATGAAGGTACTTCTTCACCTATCAAATATCCTGAACCACAATCCTTCGTGATGCAATACTTTGTGTCGAATCTCTCAACACCTGTCAAGTGTCAACAAAAGTCCTTGTTTGCTTCTACACTCTCAAATGACTCCACAATAGAAAAATTCCTTATTTTATATCTTTGTGTTAATGTATTTTCCTTAGTCCTCTTGAACCAATATCCTTCATGATCCAAGCACTCGAGCATAGGTCATTCTCTACTCCCGAGTGTGACCTTGGAGACTCCACACTAGCAAAGGTCCTCCTTTTCTATCTATGTGAATTGTGTCTTCCTCCTTCTCCTAGCCTTTCTTTTATAATCACGAGTTACAATCTATTTCTAATATCCAAAGTGATCTATGGCTGAGAATACTTCTCACACTCACTTTCAAATTTAGATTACATGTTGTATGCTAATCATATCCTTAAATAACTGAATTCACTAATAAATACAATTTAACTTTAATTAATTCTTTCTAACTAAAGTAAACTCAAGACTAGAATATTTTTTATTACTTCCACATGAAAAACACATCCCTATGTGGAAGTATATGTCTGATTCTATCAAAAACATCAAAATTCCCTCTGAGAGAGGAAGGTACTTCCTAAAGAGCCACCTGGAACTGGTTCTACCTCTGACTCTGGCACAATGCCATACACATCATCCTACATACTAGCATTCCTCCAACCCTACTGGTTAGCTTCTCCTTGAATAATGGAAGTCTTAGAATTGATGATGCTACATATCAATGCCATGAAGTTTGAAAAATTCATCCAAGGTCTATTCTCCCTCAATGTTCTCCTAGAATCTTCCCACTCATGAGCATACATCAATGTCATCTTAAACCAACTCTATCTCTTGACAGGACTAGAAGGGGCTAACTCCCTCTTCACTTCTGAAGGTTCACTCCCCACACTGTAAGTATGTGAACTCTACTCATACTTTGAATCTTCACACTTCAAAGCATCTTTATCCTCGTCCTCTGTCACTAACATTGATCCATGATCCAATACCCCCTTGGATCCTCTTATAAGATGGCTCTGCAACCTGTATAAAATTCCCTCTCTGAAACCAATTCTCATTGTTGTGTCAAGGATATCTCTCTCTAAACATATGAATACTTTACCTCTCTGAAAATTAACTGCAAAACCAATGTCCTCCAAAACTTAAACTGAGAGCAAGCTCTTCTTCAGTTTTAGTACATACAACACATCTTCCACCTCCAAAAATCCTCTTGAATCGAGATGGAAAACGACTGTCCCAACTCCTTCTACACCACACTTGTCATGAGTACCAAGATCCACATGTAAAACTGAGTTCATCTCTGATCAACTGGTGAAAACATCATGTGTCCCTGTGATTTTATGAGCAACACCATTTTCCAAGTACCATGCACTCCTTGAGTAGGTGTTGGTAGAGAGACATGTGAACATTGACAATTCCTTCTCAAACTTTGTTGCAAACTCATTTAGTTGTGTATATGTTGATTTTTTTGTCGGCATATTCCTTTCCTCTTCTTCTCTAGACATCGTGATGCATAGTTACCAAACTTGTGGCATGTGAAGCACTTGATTTTACTAAATTCGTTCTTTCTTGGATATGAGGTTGACTCTTCATTGTTACCCTTATTGCTGGAACCCTTTCCTTTTCCCTTCCTTGTCTTACTAACAAGGGCCAGTTTCTCCTCATCCTCATCTTCCTACTTGCCACTCTTAGAATCCTCTTGAGTCTCTTCCTAGATGCAATCATCCCA
>SNQJ01S0017683.1:58126-77251 GCA_010110895.2 Picea sitchensis
AGATAGAACATCGAGGATGATGTTCCTTTAAGGGGGAGGGAATTGTAACACACTATTTCCCCCAGTCTGTAAAAATAACTATACTGGCCAAGTATTGTGGCAAACTCAGAATTGTGAATGTGTGATGTGAATGGACCTTGTAAGAAAGGTCGATGAATGTGAATAATATTATGAATATATATATTGTAGGATTGCTAAGAGGGGATGTAATGAAAAAGAGACCACGATGGCTGAAGAAAGGTGGTGGAAGGCATCGGAAAAGGTGGCGTTAATTTCCATAGAAACCAATACCGTATTTGGACTTCACTGGCCCGGAGAACCAAGAGCGGTTCGCTGGCCCCGAATTAAATTACTCGCCAGGTTGGTAGGTAAATGGATATTCATGAGTAATGAGGGATGGGGGTAAACTTCCCATCTGTAGAGTCCTTAGACCTGACCACCGCGAGGAAAATAATGCCACACACAACCTCGCCGAAAGGAGAAAAGGCAGGAAGAGTGGGTGATCAAGGGGAAGACGCGAGGGAAAGAAGAGGGAGAACTCTGGAAAAATATAGAGTGAGTGATAGCAAAGAAGAAGGAGAGTAACCTTCGTTCTTGGTCACATGAAAATAGAGACTCAGTCTCACAACATCGTGGTCTCAACTCGGGGGTGGCTAGTGGTAAATCCGTTGGGAACCGCTGAGCCTACGGTTGGGTGGAAACGAGCACCCCTCTCAGCAGTTGCAATCACATCGGGTGTTATTTCTAATAAGTGTTTTACATCTTGCATCTTGAAATTTATGTGATGACATGCATGCTCATAGTCTGTGCAATTTATGAACGGTTTGAGTATAAGACTGCCTGTGTGGTGTTTGATTCATAAATGGTGGTTGCATGCTTATAATGGAAAGACTACGTAAGGCTTATGTTTTATAAATTGCTATTTATATGCATACTGATCTAATTCAGATTTCAAGTCTGTTCTCGGGAAATCTATACCCTTATCTGTCTCAGGTAATACCATGGATAGATCTCCCCATAGAGACACCCTTCTTGGAAATCTCACCAAGAACTTGAAAAAAGGATTTGAGGGCGCAACTCTTAGTAACCTTGTACGAGGAAGATTGATCCTCCTGAAATCCCAAAATGGCAGCATAGGGATAAGTATCGATTGATGGACGAGATCCTGTCGGAATATCTGTGGTCATTCTCGATCGTTAGATTGAAGGAAGAAATGATGGAATTAAATTCCTTAATCCCTTTTCCTTTATCTTCATGAGTAGCGAAGAAATCGGGACCGTAGATCCCCAAGGTCTGTGGGAGTATATGGACCATTGGTTTTTCCATGTCCAGGGAGCAGTGGGAGAGTGCACAACGTGGGACAGATCTGAACCGTCAGATATTATTTGGAAAACCCAACAGCCATTGGATATGTCAGGATGCATGAGGGTTAATCCCTCGTGAACATAGGTGAAAGTCCCGAAAGAGGAGTTGGTATCGAGATTTTGGACTTCGGGATTCTAGAAGTCCTGATGACGAGAGGTCAAGAAACTTCACAATGAAAGTCCCGAAATAGATCTGAGTTGTCCATCCGTGGAGGACACGTGGCAGAGATCAAGAGTCCATCGATATTTCGGATACCGGGGATTCGAATTGATAGAGGATCTGCGTCACTGGGGGTCGCAAGTCACAAAATCGCGAAAATATGAGGACCGTCCAGCTGAGGGAGGACAATGGTTGCAATCCAGAATTTTGGGAGAGTCCCAAAAGGAAGAGTCCATCGGGATTTCGGGAGTCTCATTGACAAGAGGTTGGGCTATCGTATTCATAAATCCTGAAAGAGATAGGACATAGGTCTTATGAGGAATGGTCACCTGGATCAGGGCATAGCCAGGAGGGATAATGTGACAAAGGCCATTCCAGGGAATCGGAAATTGAGAATTCAGAAGACCCGTTGACAAGAGGTCGGGCTCTCGTATTGATAAGTCCCGAAGGGAATAAGACTGCGGTCTTATGAGAATTTGTCATATGGACCAAGGCATAGCCTAGAGGGATAGTTGCTGATCGAAGCATCTTTGGCATTTCGGCATTTCAGGGTTTGCAGAGTCGAAAGACTCGACTCACTTATACCACTGAGTCGCGAAATGCGAAAAGGCGCCTAGTTGTTTGGCCTATGATCATGATCAATGATCACACGGAGGTGGGAAAAAGGGAAAATATAGCCTGTGCTAAGCCCCGTAGGATTTCAGGGATTCTGTCCCTTGAGAAAAGGTGAAAAATTTATTATGCCCCAGCGGGTGTGTGACAATAACTCAAGGAGTTATTTCCCAATATGGTCGCCATTTCTATTGTGTAAAAATTCTATCTATCCTATGGTAAGGGTGGACCATAACAGATCGAGGTTTTAGAGGACAATGTTGATCCTTCTCTAAAGTAGCTTACAACAAATCAAACTAACTACCAGTTGGTTAAGGAGTATGCACTTGGTTTAACAAATGGTTGGAGGTGAACTTGGTAGACTGATTTCGCTCCAATCCTCTTTTCTCATGTATAAATTTTCAAACTTGCACATAATACAA
Organism: Picea sitchensis; assembly: GCA_010110895.2. Taxonomy (NCBI): domain Eukaryota; kingdom Viridiplantae; phylum Streptophyta; class Pinopsida; order Pinales; family Pinaceae; genus Picea; species Picea sitchensis. The sequence goes on from SNQJ01S0017683.1 coordinate 60,685, forward strand.
CCAAGAACCTTCATCAAACAAATGGCAGAAATTGAATGAAGTGCTAAATGAATACCTTAACTAAATTTTGTAGGTAAGTTATAACCACTGCTAAAGACTGAAAGTAGATCTATTAGATGCATAAAACTCAGAGTTTAGGTGAGGGAAATAAGAGAGATCTCCATTTTTTTTTATTGAAATTAACAACAAATACAACAAATGTTCACCTGAATTTTGTTGCCGACACTGTCTATAGATGTTGTCTAGATTCCTCTGACCCCAGGTGAATCAAGACTACTGCTCCTCCTATGCTCTACTTCATGCAAGGAAGAGGAAGACTAAGATGTATTATGCATCAATCACATGAGAAGGGAGTTGGGAATTGTGGGAAATAATGATTTCCAAGGAGATAGAGGTCATAAAAACCTTGGGGATGAAATGGCTATGAATGTCCAATACTTGATGATAACTATGATATAGCAATAATGCTCCCTTTCTCCTTACATTCAGTCTCTTTTATACTATTTCAATATGGTTGAGACATTTTTTTCAAGGGAATTAGGGAGTTACAAAGTGGTTTTCCCGTAAAATCTACTCAGAAACATGTGATTTTCATTTTTCATTTTTATATATTTTAGTGACTTAAGAAGGTACACGAGCCTTTCCTAAAGGAAAGCATCATGTACACATGCCTTTGATGAAGCAGAGTATTACATGGATTGTTAGGAATGATTTTTGAGTTAGGAGTAGAATGGGATCCAACTACACATGACTTGGGTGTAAGGGATCGAGGCCAAATAAGAACATCCGATGATATTAGTGTGTCAAAATATGTTATAACACACCCATGGCATCATCCTGAAATAATCTTGAAATCCCCTAACATTTTCAAAGTAGAAAGGGTAGTGTAGAATTTTTGTGTAAGACATAATCTATCGTGTGGATTATCCCTAAAATAATCATATTGGTGGCTCACATTATTTTCCATGGAGTGGGAAATAATGGGAGGCTAAAAGATTAAGTTGCAGTGAATGATCAATAGTTCCCCTGCAAAATTAGATCTACAATTGTGGTTGATTCAAGGGGTGTGGGGGGGGGGGGGGGNGGTAAGACAAGATCCAAAATTAAAAGGTATTGTGAATGATGAAGGTATCTCGTATGGGAATAGATCAAATAAAATGGTTCATTCATGTGAGATCAAGGAAAAGGAACACAAAAAAAATGGAAAATGTAATGAATGGTTAGGACTCACCCCATTATCCAAGATCCACTGCTCATATTCCATCACGATGGTTCAGGGTAGGCAAGGTATTGAGTCTTGGAAAGGCCAAAAATGGCTAAGAATCTCTCTGCAAAAAATGATCGACAACCCACTAAGCATCATGACGTTTAGGTCCATTGGAGGTTCAAAAAGTGAAGGGTACTGCATATCCACAACGTTTTCTCTAATGAGTCATATCATTGACTTAGGTGTCCCTCATGGGAATTTCAAGAGATTCAAAGGGGAAATTTAAGGTACAAGTAGATGGTTAGTATTTCATTTTCTTGATCAGATCAACTGTTGGACAATTGGTTTGGACAGTTGGTTTCCATTGATGTCAACCCTTGGAGATTGATATTAGCCCTTGGAGATTGATGTCAACCCTTGGAGAAGTCTGGAATCCCTAGAGATATGGTTGAGATTGATGGTGAGTTGGTTTTCATTGATGGATTTTTTGATGTCAGAAGATGTGATGGGTGCATTTGATGAAGTCTACATGAAGCCCTGGAGGTGTGGTTATAAGACCCAAAGTTGATCAAGGAATAAACTCACGAAAGTCAGTATACTTGTAATTAAGGCTATCATATATGGATAGTACACGTAATGCCATTTCTGGTGATAGGTCTTACTCCATGTGGTTCCTTATAGTTGAGGAGATATGGCTTTATGAAGTTGGAGGACCCTAAAGAATAATATAGAAACCCCTAGAAGGTCATCAAGAAGTCAATTTTTCTAGAAGCCCCTAGAAAGTCATCAAGAAGTTTGCTAGTCAAAGGTGTTGCAACAATAAGTCAATTATGGGTAAAGTAGTTGTAACAAAAAAATTATAATTTTACTAATTATGGGTAAAGTAGTTGCAACAAGAATGTGGGTTATCCCTAGAAGAAGGAAAATGGGTAAAATAGTTACAAGATAGCCCCTAAAGGAAGGCACTTGGGAAGTATAAATAAGTTATACAAATACTCCCATTAGCACCTATTGAACACATTGAATATCTATCTTGTGAAAGGTTTTTGGCAGGGATTTTATTGACAAATATGAGGTAGTGGAAATATGAGGCAACAGAGGAAGAGGGATGACAAATTTTTTTGATTACAGAGGAGAGCGAGGTTTTTGTGAAAAACCCTTATTTAGCTAATCCCTGCAGGTCAGACTACTAGTGTTCCATGAGGCACCCCCATGGGTTGTCTAGGGCTCATCATGCGAGGCCCCACTAGACAACAAGCTTCATCCCACGAGGCAAAGCCAGATGTGAAGGATGGAGTTTGTATCATGCTGCAGACGCCGAGGAGAGTCTACATGCATGTGTGAGAGTGTTAAGGTAGAACAGAATTATCTACAAAAGTAAAAGGTATGTTTATATGGTTGTTTGAAGTTGGATCTTGGTGATTTTTTGAGGTATGGTCATGTGAGGTTGAGTATATTCCCTTGAGGTACCTTTGGCTGTATGGCACATGCTATATGTGGAAGATCTATAGAGGCACATTGATGGTGCACTTGTTTTTTGTACTTGGCACACATTCTTGGGTATTTTGTTGAGGCATATCTTGTGTCATATGCTACATGCTTGAGGTATTTTGGTTGAGATTATTGTTGAGGATATTGGTTCAAGATGAGGCTGCATGATAGTGAGGGTTTGATACATGGTTGATGTGATATCTCATTATACTTGATTTATGGATGTTAGTACATGTATGGCACATGATTAGAGAGACATATTTGTGATGATGTGGTACATGCTTGAGAGGCATGTCTTGTTGATTCATGGTACATCTTGGTGATATTGGTATGGTACATTGATTAGTAGTACATCTTGGTTGTATTGGTATCTGGTTTGGTTATATGGTGATGATGTTATGGTACATGATTGAGGCTTATTTTTGGTATACTCTTGAAGGATTGACACATTGTGTATGGTTATCATTGACATTGATACATTGTTGAGGATTATATTTTGTATATGACAACACATGTATGAGATACATCTCTTGGTGATGTTGATACTTGGTTGAGGTACACCATTGATAGTATTTTCTTGGTATATCCTATATGGTGTATGGGATGGTATATGGTTGAGATACATTGTTGATACATGGTATGGTACATGTGTTGATGTACATTGTTTATACATGGTATGGTACATGATTGGTACTTGGTATGGTGTTGATGTACATGGTTGATGGTTGAGGCATATGGTACATGTTATGATGCATGGTTGATGCAAATTTTGGTACAAGTGTTGGTGCATGGTTGATGCATGGTTTGGTACAGTTGTGGTGCATGGTTGATGCACAATTTGGTACAATTGTGGTGCATGGTTGATGCATGGTTTGGTACAGTTGTGGTGCATGTGTGATGCACTTGGTGTGGTATACAGTTGAATTTTGGTATGATACATGTTGATGGTTTGGTACATGCTTTGTTACATGGTTGAGACACATATTTTGTGATGGTATGTTAGTGATATTGGTACATGCTTTGTAGAGGCATGTGTTGGTGATGTTGGACATGTAGTTGAGAAGTTCCCTTGGTATACGATCCATGTGAAAGGATTTGGTTGAGTATCGGTGATCAGTGACAGGTTGATACAATGATAGGTTGATGTGACATGTTGGATATAGTGACACATTGACAGGTTGATGTGACAGTGGTAGTGGTAGTGCCAGTGACAATGAAATTAGTAGTGATTGTGGTAGTGACAGTTGGTCTACACTTATATTTTGTTATGGAAGGACAAGGCAAGGAAAGGGGATTGTAGCCTCCTTCCGGTTGGTGCTAGAGAACTCAGGAAATTAGAGCTTCTTGCATGTTGGAGCCTGAGAATCAGGGGGTTGTAGCCTCCTTTTGGTTGGAGCTAGATAATTCAGGGAGTTTTAGATTCCTTCATGTTGGAGCCTATAAATAGGGGGTTTCAGCCTCCTTCCAGTTGCAACTGGAGGATTGGGAAGTTGGTTCTTCCAATGAATATATTATTTGAAATATATAATAAAGCATTCTATTGTTTTCTCCCATTTGGGTTTCTACGTAAATTCTGGTGTATTGTGTATTTGAAGTGATGATGTCAACGTGATGCTTCTTATGTTTATATGCTCATGATTTATTGAATGCAATCATATATGATACATTGATGATATACTGATGATAATATTGAAGTTTGTATATTGTGGTTAAAAGTGGTAAAAGTGATCATACTGATTCACCCCCCATCTTAGTATTCCAACAATTGGTATCAAAGCGGGTTCCTTCAGGAAACAATTTAACCACTGGAAGGTAGATCATGGAGAGAAACAATTTGTATAAAAATGGAATACCATAGTTCAATGGTCAGAATTGTCAGTAGTATGAAATGTGGAGTATCATGATGAATTTTTTTTTATAGGCACATGGATATGATGTTTGGTACTCAGTTGTTATAAGATACACCGCTACAAAGAAGCAAAAAACAACATCCAAGAAGGAATTAAAAAGAAACAACAAAATAGCAATGGATTTCATCTGGGAAGGATTACCTGATCTGGTAAGAGAAAAGGTTGGAAAATGTTCATCAGGTAAAGAAATTTGGGACAAGTTAGATAATATCTACTTTGAGGAATCTCCCATCACAAAGCCAGAGAATTCTAAAGATGATGTAAGAATAGAACAAGAAGAAATATGCTCATCATGTCAGATAGATTCAAAAGAAGAATATTGTGAAGAAGGAATAATATACATTGAAGCAGAGTTTATCAATTCTTTAGATGAATTTACAAAAGAAAGGAAGAAGAATCAATCACTTAAGGAACAATTAGTCAAGAATAATTCTCAAGAAAGTTTCAAGGAAGCCCAACATTTCATCGTGAAACTGAAATCTCAACTAGAAGAAGCCCGAAAGATTGAAGAAACATACAAAAGTCAGATGGAATAAAAGAAGTGTTTGGAAGCCGAAATATAAACACTAAGAAATGAAGCAATGGAAGAGAAGCAATGTTTGGAAGCCAAAATAAAGGAAGTAGAGAAAAGATAAAATATTTTGATAGATCATCTTAAGGAAATAACTGATGACTTAAATAAGCTTGAAGCATAATTTGTTCAAGAAGAGAGAAGACTTGAAAAATAAATCATCTCCTTGAATATCCAACTTGAAGAAGCAAAGCGAACATAAGAAGTCATGAAGAGTCGAATGATGAAGAAAGAAGAAGTGATTGATAATCTTGAAGAAGAAGTAGTCACATTTAGAGCCAAAATCATCAAGCTAAACAAGAACGTTGAAGAGAACAAAACATTCGAATTGTCCGTAGAAAATGTTGAGGAGAAGCACTCCAAGTTGCTAAAAAAGAAGAATGAGGAAAAGAGAAAGAGTCATGTAGAAGTACTCAAAGGAAGGAATCGTGGTCATCCATAATCAAAGAAAAATGATAGAGATACATCTTCAAGAAGACCCTTCACATTCAAGCCAAAAAGAAGCTTCAATCATGATCATGATCATGATCAACATAGGCATGAATTTGAAAGGACCAGACCACAAAGAAGATCATTCACTCCCAGGTATGTAAATTTCTATTATGGTCATTGTTTTTATTGTACTAACTATGGACATAAAGTTGCAGATTGTAGGGCTTATGAAAGAAATGTTTAAGCAAGAAATGATTATGTGGCCCGACACTACATTAAATGTTACAAATTCCACAATTATGGTTACATAGCTTGTGAATGTAGAATCATGATGGATACTTATATGAAAATGAACACTGATATCAGATATAAGAAAGTTTGGAAAAGAAAAATAGAACAGGTAAAAGAAGAGCAGATGAATGTAGGACACCCATAAGTCATACTCTTAGGATTGGAAATAGTATGAGATCATTAAAAATCTACAGGAAAAAAAGAATATGTCAGATACATGAAGGTTTGGATAAGAAATGAAAAACAAGAAGAACAGGTGAATAAAGACCAGGTCCCAGAGATCACAGGATTTGCAGTAATGCGAGAAAGAAAAGAAGAACAAGTGAATAAAGAATAGACCCAAGAGATTGTACTTTCAAGAATTGTAGTGCGAGATCAATCCATAAGAAGAAAGGAAGAATTTAGAGTTTGAAAAGATGATGAGTCCACAAACGAAGAGGAATATTACTCCACATTAGAGAATGTATTTTTCTGGGCCACCCAGCTTGGAGACTCCCAATAAATATGAATATTGAATAGGGGGAGTCAGTGCAGTAGCTACTCCAGATAGAGAAGACCAGTGGAAACATTTTATTCATTTTAAAGAAATTGGAATATGTGATGATCAGTTGCTGTTATGAAGCCTTCATGATAGATGGGTCAACATTGTGGACAATTGAGTAGCAAAGGTATGGACAATTTGTGACATATGGACAGAGATAGATATTTAGCAGGTACATAAAACATGGGTTAGAGAAGATGCCTAGCAATTATGGTCAGTTTGTGACATATGGACATAGATGGATACTTAGCAGGTACACATAACATTGGCTAGAGAAGATACATAACAGTGAATATGCTATTGGAATCAGTGAAATCAGTTGGAATTAGTTAGTCACAGAAAGACAATCAGTAAAAGGCACAACAAGACAAGGAAAGAGGAATAGTCATCAAAAGCTAAATCATCAGAAGAAAATAATTGAAAATATGGTTAAGTGAATAAGACAAGTGAATGATGCAATCAAGTAATGAATGATTTTTATATATGTCACAGAGTTACAAGAGGAAGCACCGATGGGCAATTACCAAGAACTGGAAGAGATGAAATGAAACACTTACAAGTAGCCTTAATTTGATCTACATGACATCTTGCAGAAGTCAAGGGAATAAAAATATTCAAGAGATACAGAAAGGAAGATTAGTAGCATACATATAGGGGGAGACATACTAACATGGGGAGTTATACTTTTTCCCATGATGTCAAAGGGAGAGCAATAGAAAGATCAGAAGAGTCAAGCACATAAATTTAGAGAAGTTATACTTTCAGGGTGAGTCACTCTTTTCTATTAAAAGAGAATAAGAACATGGAGAGGAACATGAGGAGAGAAACACGTGAAGAGAAATAACAAAGGCATGTAAATAAAGAGATAGAATAGATGCATGAAGACATGGGGAAAAGCCACAAGGAGAGAGACCCTTTTCCATTGATGTCAAAGGGGGAGAGTGAGAAACATTGATGAGGAGCAATGGTCACAGGGGGAGCATGATGATTGGAGCATTAGTTTTTACATCGGTGTTGCCATCAATGTTGGTGTTTCCATCAATTCCAAAGGGGTATATTGTTGGATAGTTGGTTTGGATAGTTGGTTGTCATTGATGTCAAACCTTGGAGATTGATGTCAACCCTTGGATATTAATGTCAAACCTTGGAGTAGTTTGGAATCCCTAGAGATATGATTGATATTGATGGTGAGTTAGTTGTCAGTGATGGGTTGGTTGATGTCAACAGATGTGATGGATGCATTTGATGAAGTCTACATGAATCCCTAAAGGTGTGGTTATATGACACATCTCTTGGTGATATTGATACTTGGTTGAGGTTGTAGATTTTAACCTTGTACAATATTTGCTGCAAACATATTTTCAGTAAAAGAACATAAAAGATACAATGGCAAATACAAACATTACATAGAGATTTTTCCCCTGGAAACCCAAACCAGGAAAACCATCATATTCTATATTCATTCATAGCGATAAATTGTTTACAATAAAATACACATATAGGAGCCAATGACATCCAAAATCCTAACCCAATGACATTGATTAGTCAACAACCCTAATTCCGTAATCGGAAATAGAAAACCATCGGAAAAAAAACCATGTGTCGAAAAACCGCCCAAAAATGTGACATGTTTCTCGAGGTAATTTTTTTTTCTCGAGGGCGCTGCCCCTGAACCCCCATGCAGGGGGATTTCACCCCCCTAAACCCCCTAAGGGGGGGCCTAACACTCCCCCCTCAAACCCCCCATGCACACTCGACACAATGCACTCACCTGGAATGTATAACGCATACCCAACATTCTCCCACTTATTGTTTTCTTTGCATATAGGTGTTATAACCCTAATTTGCACCAGATATGCTTACCTAGCATCAGGCCATCTCATGTTACAATTTTTTCCAAGCCACTACTAAAACAACTTCTTAAAAACACCCTCTTTGAAGGCATACGTGCCCTTCTCCACTACGACACATGTGTATATGCTAGCTGACGCACTACAACCTGCGTATACCTACAAAAGCACGAAAAATGGAAAGTTGCAGATGGAACACATAGTTTCAGATACGTTATGTATATTGTTTGACTGCCCATAGCTGGTCACTCGACCAAATACCTAGCCCTTTCTAGCCTATAAAAGAAGGGGTAGGGGTCCCATTTGAAAGGAGAAAAATAAGAGTAAAGAAACTCTACCTGATTTTGCATTCCCCGTGCCCCAACCTTTTTCAACTATTGTGTGAAGTGAAGAATATATGAAAGAAATTGGAGTACAGTTGAAGATGAGCCCAGTACTAGATTCGAGGAGCAATGGCCGATCTCACTATTGTAAGGTATTCTTGTGAGATTAATAAAAGAAGTACTTTTCCCGTCCCGCCATGTGAGGTTTTCATTGTTTAATATTGATTATATGTTGATTAAATATCTAACCCATTAGTTTATAGATCAAATGCATGTGGAGTTCTTTGTTTGTCTTTTGTGAATGCAGGTCAACATTGGGAGGAGAGTTGTAGTCAAAGAGCGACCAAGCGTGAAAAGGATCGACATCAAACACAGAAACTAAGGTACATAACCTTGTATTTGCATATGAATAATGGGGTTTATGCTTGGGATGATGGTAATAAGTAGGAAGGTTTAGGTCATTTCTGCATGCATGATAAAACCCTTAATGCTAGTTTGTAGGGGGATTTCCCACCTACAACAACAGGGGGTTACAAGGTTAAGTAGTCAACAATACAGAGCAACAAATGACCATGGATCCTCTACACCAAGAGAACTTCTCAGTGGTCATTGTTTTTGTTAATGAATCTCCAACATTCTTCATAGTGTCCACCTTCATCAACAATACTTTCTTTTCTTCAACCATGTCTCTCACAAAGTGATACTGAATATCAATATGCTTTGTCTTTGAATGATAAGCCAGGTTCTTCGCCATAAAAATTGCACTTTGACTGTCACAATCTATCCTTACAAATTGTTGTACCAACCCAATACCTGAACATAATCTTTGTAACCATACTACTTCCTTGCTTGCATGAGTGGCTGCCATGTAATCAACTTCTATAGTTGAAATTGCCACTACAACCTGTCTTTTTCTCATCCAACTTATTTCTCCTCCAAACAGGTTAAACACATACCCACTTGTAGATATCATACAATCTAGATCTCCAACCCAATATTCATCTACAAATCCATGTATATCTAACACTCTGTCTAATCCCTATCTTCCTTGGTATCACAATTCATAGCTAGCAGTGCCACGCAAATACCTAAAAACCCTTTTTACTACTGTCCAATGCTTCTTCCCTGGTTTTGACATATACCTTCTCAAAACTCCCACTGGATGTGTAATGTACGGTCCAATATAGACCATTGCATACATCAAACAACTAATTTCACTCACATATGGAACACAAGACATGTCCTCTTCCTCTTCCTGTGTCTTGGGACACTGATCCACATATAACTTTACACCAACAGGAATAGGAACCTTGACCGGTTTACATTACTGCATATTAAACCTCTGCAATATTGTCTCGACATATTTTCTTTGATTTAACCAGAGTTTCCTCTTTTTTCGATCTCTTTTAATTTCCATGCCCAAAATGAAATTTGAAGCACCAAGATCCTTAATTTAAAATTTAGAGGACAACTGAGTTTTCACATCGTGGATAATATCCTTGTTGTTTCCTATCAACAACATGTCATCCACATACATAACCAAATAAATCAAATGATCACCAGTTAATTTAAAATACACACAATGATCCTCTTTGCTTCTTATGAAGCCAAGTCCCAACATATAAGTATCAAATTTTTGATACCACATCCTTGGTGATTGTTTCAAACCACATAGGGACTTTTTTGTCTTGAATACCAACTCCTTCTTTCCCTTCACAACAAATCCTTCTGGCTGCTTCATATAGATTTCTTCTTCTAGATCCCCATGTAGGAATGCTGTCTTCACATCCATCTATTCTACTTCAAAATAAAATGCAGTAGCAACAGATAACAAAAATCTTATAGGGGTTAACTTGGAAACAAGAGAAAAAATCTCACCAAAATCAATTCCCTCAACCTGGGAATAACCCTTTGCTACCAACCAAGCTTTGTATTTCTCCACTTTTCCTTTCACATTCAACTTATTTTTAAATACCCATTTGATGCCAATGGGATTTATTCCAGACGAAAACTCCACTATATCCCAAGCCTCATTCTTATCCAAGGCTACCATTTCTTAGTCCATGGCCTTTTTCCATAGATTTCCATCCTATGAATCCACTGCCTCCCTGGCAGTTCTAGGATAATAAAAAATAATCGACAAAGCAAAATTTAAAAGGAAATCAGATGGAGCATACATTTCCAGTATCCTTCTTTCTCAAACCGATCTCCTCAATACTGGAGTATGAGGATTTTCTTCTTCTGATTCATGTTCTTCTGTAGAGTCTGATTCATCATTTTTAAAATCAAACTCTATTTTCTCTGGTTCTTCCTTACTTTGTAGGACTTCCTATTTAACAACATCCTTCATTTCTCTAAATACCACATCTCGTCTATACACTACCTTATTAGTTTCTGGGTTCCAAAGCTTATAACCTTTGAGACCATCTTTATATCCAATAAAGATACACTTTTCAGCCTTCTTATCTAGCTTACTCCTATTTTCCTTTGGAACATGAACATATGCATCACATCCAAATACCTTGAGATGCGTGAGAGAAGTTTTCTTACCAGTCCATAACTATTGTGGAGTCTTCTCATCTAGCACTGATGAGGGTGATCTATTGACCAGGTAACATGCAGTACCCACTACCTCTGCCTATAATAATTTCCCCAACCCGACACCATTGAGCACGCACCTTGATTTTTCCATCAATGCCCTGTTCATCCTTTCTACAACTCCATTATGCTAAGGTGTATATGGAGTAGTCTTCTGCCTTGCTATACCACACTTATTACAAAATTCTTCAAATTCATTCCCGTAGAACTCTCTTCCATTATCTGTCCTCAACACCTTAATTTTTCTCGCTGTTTGATTCTCAACAAGAGCCTTGAACTCTTTAAACCTGTCAAAGACTTCATATTTCTTCCTGAGGAAATATATCCAAGTATTCCTCAAGAAGTCATCTATAAATGAGACATAGTACAAAGATATTCCCAATGATGGGACCGACACAGGTCCAAAAACATCACTATGAACTAGCTATAAAATTCCTTCTACCCTCGTTGCACCAGAGAGGAATCTTACCTGATTCTGCTTCCCATATACTCAATGTTCATAGAAATCAAAATCCAAAGAGAATTTATATGTACCTTCAACCATACCTTTGTTGTGTAGTGGTTGAAGATCCTTCTCTTTGATATGCCCCATTCTTTGATGCCACAACATAACCTTTTCTCCAGAGACTATAGGAGTTCTTTCTTCTTCAAATCCAATATCAGGAACAATGGAACTATTACATCCATCACTAATAGTGATTCCTTGCAGCTTATACAGAGTTCCAAACTGAACTCCCTTTAACAACACCATTTCTCCTTGAACCATCCTGCATGTTTACTTTTCAAATATTGTTCTTACCCCTGCATCATCCATTTTGCTTACAAAAATCAAATTTCTGGCCAACATTGGGATGTGAAAAACACCAGGAAGTGTTCTAATCCTTCCATCTATGAGCCTCAACTTGACTTTTCCTCTTCCTATGATTTTGGTTGTTGAATCATCATCTAAGAAAACATTACCTCCTTCATACCTTTCATATTCACATAACCACTCCCTGTGGGGATTCATATGAAAGGATACACCCAAGTCAACCAACCATGCCTCATGATCTGCATGTGTGTTTGAAGAAGCCAAGTACACATCCCCTCCTTCTTCCTTGGAGGTCTTTTCTTCTGTAGAAGGAGATTCTTCAGATCCCTTCTTTTTCTCAGCTTTGGATCTACACTACTTCTTGTAGTGCCTTTATTTTCCACATCTCCAATATACCTTTACAAAATTTTCGAGAGATTTATATATACCCTTAGACTTAGATATCCCACTTGAGAAATTAGATCTATTTCTTGTTAGTATTTCATGGAAACCTACACATGATATCTAGCTAAAGCAAGTACAAACAAAGCTTATCAAGAAAGGAAGAGAGATTCAATATGGAAGAATGAGAAAATATATTCACACTACTCCAATGAGCTGAGGATTGATACATAGATAATGATCAATATGATACAATGAATGAGTGGAATACACTCATATATAGGGAAAAACATTCCATACTTAAGAAAATCAATCAAGTAGTTAGTTTTCCTTAGGAATGCATGCATTCATAATAGTGATGGTAAAAATAGAAATTCTAAAATAGAACTAGCCAGTTAACTCCCACTGAACTAGTGTGTTGAAAATATAAATTTCTCCAACACCCCCCTGAACATCACTATGGAGTAAAAAATGAGTCCCGACTAATAGGCCATTTTAGGTACTCATGTACAATGCAACTAATGCACACTGAATAAAAGCGAGGAAAGAGGGAAAAACACGTGGGAACAAAACCACCCCTCAAAATATAATGTATCAAAAGAACAAAATATCAACTACTAGACAATTGTATTCTTCACTACAAGACGATCTCGCGAAGTCTGAAACTTCTGCTCACTGAAAGTCTTCGTGAATATGTAGAAATCTTTATGGATCTAATGAAGTCCTTTGGCAACCTGTCAGGCCTTGTACCTCTTGTACCTCTGGTTCTATAGGAATGAGTCATACTCCTTCTGCATGGCTGCTTGCCATAATGGATTTCCCACAACCCTATTGTATTTTTGTGGATCAGTAGATTGAACCATATAGGTATGCATGGGCATTGCAGGTTCTGAAGCAGAAAGTACATGAGAAGGTTCCTCATGCTGAGATCGAGTCATCCTCGAATCCAATGGATTCCCTGGAAGGTTGCCTACTTCCTGAAGTGTGGTCTGTGCCTTCTTGGGCATCTGCTGAAGCTTCGACGCTGGCTTCTTATCTGGCTGTACTACCTGCTTATTTCCATGTACAAAATATGAGTGTATGGAATCATCTCTGATGTCTGAAACTGATGGAAGAATAAGAGTATATGCATGTTGCACTAGAGGTGCATGCAAAGTAATCTCCTTATGTGTAAGTAGAATAGAGGAGTCATCGTCAGAAAACTTAGTGAATTTATACAACCTTGAATTATGATCCACCTCACCAATTGCAATGATGGAATTGTCATGCATCTCAATTACTGAAACTAAATCTGATGTAAATTCAACCTTTTTACCTTTCTGAGTGTTCTGATAAACTGAGAGCAGATTCATAGAAAGCTTTGGAACATGTAGAACATTCTCAAAATTTCCATTGTGGAGTTCAAATCTCCCTTCTCCTGCTACTCCTACTGGAGTATCATCCCCCATGAGAATAGGGGGTCTTGAGCATGGACTCAAGGAAGATAAAACTTCCTCTTTCGCTCCATATGATAGGATGCACTAGAATCTATAATCCATGAATTATATGAGGAATTAATTACAACCAGAGCATGATGATTACCTTTCTTAGGAGCATGATATTCTTCCTTCTGCTTCTTGAATTCCTCTGGAATGAAGTTTCCAAGGTTGTTTTGCTGAAGTGCCTATGCCATATGATTGATCTATTTCTTCATGCATGTGGATTCTTCACGATTCAGTTTATTGCAGTAAGTGCACTGCTTTCCCTTCTTCTTCTTCTTGGAATTTGAAGAGTCTCTGGAACCTGAAGAATCGTTGAAGGGTTTGGAATATCCCTCCTTCCTGTTCTATTTAGATGACCCTTTTCCATCATGCATGGTGAGTGCATGTGCTTTGGGATATTTCATGAGGCCCATCTATATGAGTTTTGTCTGCTCTTGTGTAAGAGACTCAATGAACTGAGCCAACGTAGGCATTTTCCAATTTGTTCCAAAAAGACAACTACCATAATGGAAATTGAAGACATATACAGTGTATTCTGGTCCTAGCTTGGCCAAGATTGTTATAATAAGTTGTTTCTCTTGTGTATAATTTTCAATACCATATTCACCCAAGCTCAAAATCAAAGATTTAAATTTAGTAATTAAATCTTGTATATTATCAAAACTTTTAGGGTCTAAGGTATTCAACTCTACCTCGAACATATGACCTCGCATCTCATCTTTCTTTCCAAAGAGTCCTTCCAAGGTGGTCTAGATCTCGTTTGGAGTCTTGCATGTAGAAACATGAAACCATAGATCAGTGGAGATTAACTCAATAAGTAGTCATGTGGCCTCATCCTTACGGTTCACCCATCTTATCTTCTCAATCACTGATGTAGGTTATGTTTCTATCGCCATCGTCAAATTATAAAATCCTTTTCTTTTGAGTTGGAATGTCGCCTTGGTCTTCCAATCAAAATAATTGTATGGTGTGAGGATTTCCACCAAGTTTGAATGTATAATAGTTTTCCTACCCATCTCTCCCACTGTTTCTAAGAACCCCTAAAAATTTACTCCCAATCTGCAAGTGAAAAATTAAGAAACCATGGTAGAAAGGGCACTTTAAGTGAAAATTCGTATCAATTTCAAGAGATGATATTCCAACTTACTTTTTGATCAAACGGTGAGGAATATCACCAAACGGTTGAAAACCCACTTCCAAAATGGGTCTATTTACTTTCCACATGGACCGTTTCCTCAAAAAATTAATATTTTGGGAGCAATCATTGCTGAAAGGTACGAACATAGATTCGTATCAGTTTCAGGAGGCTATCTTGCAGCTTAGTTTCTGAGAAAATGGTGAAGAATCTCGCCAAATGGTTGAAAATCCACTTCCAAAATGGGTCGATTTACTTTTCACGAGGTTTTTTTCCTCAAAAACACAATATTTTGGGAGGAATAACTGTTGAAAGGTATGACCACAGATTTAGCTCACCGAAACTTCGATTTTCCTTATTCTTTGGCTTGTCTGGCTTGATCCAAGCAACATATCTCTAATACCATGTCAGTGTTTCATGGAAACCTACACAGGATATCTAGCTAAAGCAAGTACAGACAAAGCTTATCAAGAAAGGAAGAGAGATTCGATATGGAAGAATGAGAAAATATATTCACAATACTCCAATGAGCTGATGATTGATACATAGATCATGATCAATATGATACAATGAATGAGTGGAATACACTCATATATAGGGAGAAATATTCAATAATTAAGAAAAGAAATCAAGCAGTTAGCTTTCCCCCAGATTGAAAAGATCTTTCCCCCATTCTTCTCAACAAACCAACTGCTGCCCAGAATAGGTA
Source organism: Picea sitchensis (assembly GCA_010110895.2). Classification (NCBI taxonomy): domain Eukaryota; kingdom Viridiplantae; phylum Streptophyta; class Pinopsida; order Pinales; family Pinaceae; genus Picea; species Picea sitchensis. The sequence goes on from SNQJ01S0017683.1 coordinate 76,416, forward strand.
ATGCTCCCTTAAAAAGGCTGTCAGAGCGTTATAACGCTCCCCAGTAAGGTTTAGGGGGGTGCCAACACTCCCACCAGTAGTAGAGCTCCTCCAAAAGGGTAGAGGGAGTGTTATAATGCTCCCATATAGTGCATAGGGGGGCGCCAACACTCCTGAGAGAGGTATAGGGGAGCACTCTCCTCCAAAAACTCAGTTTTTGTGGTTCTTTCAGATGGCAAGAAGTTCATAAGTTTAGTTAACCATTCCTCCTCTTCAAAATCAAGTATTTGATGTGTGTCAAGTGTCCTTCTCATGTCATTATAGGCACGGCATAGGCATCATGGCAGTATGATTTTCTTGACACTTGCGACACTTGTGAGCAAAATGTGACACTTGTGACACTTGTAATGATGACACTTGCGACACTATCAAAGTGAGTAATTTTGATGTGTAATAGATTCCCCCCCGAAGTATGAAGTTAGAAGATAAGAACTGATAACTACAATTCTTTGTAGACTTTCAAGCAAGGGTATAGACGCAGAGAACCTGACATAAGGTGCACACAAACATCCAACAAATATTGGAATTTGCAACGGTAACCAAAGCGTCTTCTAAGTTATCTAATGGAGGAGTAATAACACTTCCAGCGTCGGATTGATTTTCTACCTCTCTACGGTAGTTGTCTTCTAGCGGGTTAGGAGGTAAGGGTTGATAGCCTTCCGGAGGCAGCCCTTGCATCCTACTTGATCGACGAAGACCTTTATCGTCTACAGGATCAATTGTGGAAAATAATAGAACACACTGAAAATCTAGGGCCAACTAACAAAAAGAAACAACATATGCTAATAAAATCTAGG
>SNQJ01S0017683.1:94172-113350 GCA_010110895.2 Picea sitchensis
ACATCTGAGATTCAGCATTTGTGTTTCAGCATCTACGTTTCAACATCTGAGATTCAGCATCTGTGTTCACCATACACAATCGATTTCCATCAATGACAACCTTGATCATCTGCGTCATCTCTGCTGTAGCCATATTTCCAACACAGTTGTCCCAACCCACTCAACTAATGTCATATTTTTATAAAAAAACACCATTTAATTTGTAGATCTAAGAGTGAATGCTCACATGTCCCACATATTGTGGCCTCTAAAGCCTTTAAAGCTCCAAACTTACAAACTTTAGCATATTTTATGTGAAATCTCAAAGGAAAGGATAATATATGAATAGGGTGGTGAAAGAAGTTTATGCAATGTATTCTAATCTAAATTTTGATTTGCATTAGTTATTGTAATTAATGGGGAAAATGATTAATTAGACAAAGGATAACTACCTTAATAAAAAATTTAAAATCCCCAAATATGATAGGAAAAGGGTTGATAAATGACCCCAAATATAGGTGAAAATTTTTAGAATGTGTTGTCCCCGATGTCATCCCCCCACTCTCACAAAGATGGTGAATTTTGGGTTGTGATGTGCAGTTGTATCTCCTTGTACCAATATAGGCCTTCAAGCTATCTCTCGGGTGTTATAGAAAATTTTTCCTCACTCCATGCATCTTGCTTGGATGGCCTTCCATTTCCCTCTGTAGACTTGAAGTCCCCTTTTTGTTCACTCCAGAGATAAAAATACATATTTTTGTACACATACACACCCCACCAATTAAAAAACTAGTGTATATGCAGGTTTCTCCACTACAACCCGCATACATCGGGTTTGGTGCTCAAAAATTAAAAAATATGTCGGGTTTCCATGCCATGTCATGTGATCCATGATCCTTGACCTTCCATCGACTAGAAACGCTCCGACTCGACCCTTTAATTCCTTTTGGAGGACACAAATTGAGTTATATCCAAGTCTTGGACAATTGACAATTCAACATTGAGAGAAAAGTGTTAAGCCCTAATTCTTGGCACATTACCCCTTAATTGGGGAATTTTACATTAGTATTGTCTCATTAAATGGAAGAAACTACTAGCTGAAGATTCCACGTGGGAAGATGAGTCTTTTATACATAAACATCCAAAAATACTCAAGTGTTGAGGACAACTATTGTCTAAAGGGGAGGGGCATGTTAAGCCCTAATTCGTGGCACATTACCCCTTAATTGGGGCATATTAAATTAATATTTTTGTTTTATTTATGTTAGCTTGGGTCCATTAGTTGTAATTGTACTTCCTAGTCTCCTATATATACCAAGGATACCTTTTTCATTTGGAATCATCTTGTAATTGTGAATTCTTATGATGTATAAGGAGGTTTCCCCCTCGAAGAGGATTATTATCTGAATTTCTCTCTTTGTCAAGGCGTTGCATACTTATTCTGAGGTTTTTATTCTAGTTTGATATTTGGTTCTTAACAAAAGACACTTTGGAGAAATTTCACTTCATATTGAGACTACATCCATTTGTCCTTGAAAGTATGAACTTCTTGTGTTCAACCCCCAAGCTCTTCCTACTTTTTGATGGAGGAACTCATTGACTCCTACATGTGAGCTTTAATTTTTGAAGGATTGAGGTGGTGGAGGCCCAACTAGAGGAACTTAGTTTCTCAATTCTGATATGTGCCATTCCATAAGTTTGTCACCTATGTACTTGTGTTGATTATATTAATAGAAATACTCTTTTCTCATCCAATTGATATCTTGCAAATATTTGAATTACTTTCCATGGGCGTATTTGTCATGTATGTTAATGGATTATGATAATTTATATGATGACATTATATATCATCAACAAATTCTTGCGTATCTTGGTTGTCGAGGACAAGTTGCAAGTATAAATCTTTGGGTCACATGCTCAATGGTGGTCTTCTTCATATGTCTGAAGGAGGTAGGATTCTAGCCTTGTCTTGTTATCATTTCATTTATATAGTATAGTTGATATTAGAGTTGATTTATGGGTGTTGTTCTGTCTGTTGTGGTTTTCCCCTATCCATAGAGATATTTTCCTCATAACATCGGGCTAGAGAAGGGGTGCCTTCTACTATCCTTAAGATGTATTCTATGAAACTTGATTAGTTTTATTACAAAGGCTCGTGATGCATCATGGTTGCCTCTACAATTTATAACAATCAAAACACAAAGATATGATGTATGTTGTTGGAGGATATGAGGGAGAGAAACCAAACACGACCAAGAACAAGCTCACCTATCTCACCTCAAAGGGGTGCCTTAATAATAACTCTGTCCTTAGAAGATAAATGAAATAAGGTGTTAGTGTGAACCTAGGAGGCAATTGAGCACTAGTTTCCTAACAAACTCATTCATTAGAAAAAAACTAAGGTGGAAAGGCAAGCATAGATCCATTTATTTATTCAACATTGTTATGATCTAACACCATAAAAATGATAAAAAGTCAATGAATACAGTCTACTTTTAGGGAGAAACCTCCTTTTACAATATATCCAATTCATAAGACAAGATGATACACTTATACAAATGATTCTCCTTTATTATAAATAGGAGATAAAGTGAGAATGATGTAACCTACCACTAGGCCGACCTAATCATAACTAATAAACTAATAATAAATGAGTGTTAGGGCCTTAACGTAGGGCCTTAGGGGCCTTGACATAACCCCTATCTTTTAAAAATCTTTGCTCTCAAAGCTTATAATTGAGGGTGTTTCTTCATGAATCACTCATTTTCCCATGTAGCTTCTTCTAGAGGCATATTCTTCCACTTGATTAGGTACTCCACAATGGTTCTATTCCACATAGATATATAAAGCCTATCTATAAATTTTTCTGGTTTGATAATCAAATTCCCTTCTTAATCTAATTCAGGAAGTTCTATATACAATGACATAATTTGTCCCAAAACCCTTTTTAGGGAAGATACATGAGAAACCTTATGAATGCGAGAAGAAGGAAAATATAACTCATATGCCACTTGTCCAATCCTGTGAATAATTTTGTAGGGTCTATAAAATTTTGGAGCTAATTTCTGATTCTTCTTTTGTTTGAGGGTAGATTGCTTGTAATATTGCAGTCTAAAAAATACCCAATCACCCCCCTCAAATTGTCTTTTGCTTCTATTTTGATCTCCTTGCTGTTTCATCCCATTTTTGTTTTTCTATTTGAAGGTTTTCCTTAAGAAATGTGAAAGTTTCTTTAGTCTTTTCCATATGTGACTCTATTGCCTCCACGTTGGAATGGTCATGCAAAAAGTATGAGATACTAGGAGTTGAATATCCATAAAGGGATTGAAATGGGGACATCTTAGTAGATGTGTGGTAGGTGGTGTTATACCACCATTCTGCTAGAGGGACCCACTTCACCCATTGAGATTGCTTGTATGAAGAATAACAACGTATGAAACCCTCTAAACATTTTTTAACTATTTATGTTTGACCATTTGTTTGAGAGGATGATATGCCAAGATCATAGCTAGTGTTATTCCACTCATCTTCCATAGTTATTTTCGAAAATTTCCCATGAATTTTGGATCTTTGTCACTTACTATTACTTTAGGAAATCCATGAATTCTATGAATTTACTTCATGAACACTTCCACTGCTTGAATTATCGTATATGTACTTTGAATTCCACAAAATGTGCATATTTTGTGAGTCTATACATGACCACAAAAATGACATCCTTACCTTATGATTTCGGTAAACCTATAATGAAATCCAAAGATATCTCTTCCCATCTTTGATTAGGTATGTGTAAAGGCTAAAGTAACCCTAGAGTTTTTATGGTTTCTCCTTTATTTCTTTGGAAAAATTCACATTCTCTTACAAATTTTTGAATATCTTTGTTTATTACTTCCCCAAAATTCCTTTTTGATCCTTTGATATGTTTTAAGGAACCTTGGATGTCCTGCCATTGGAGAGTCATGAGACTCACTTAATATTTTTTTCTTCAACTTAGATTAAGGGCATACAAATATTCTACCCTTGTACCCGATAATATCTCTCTTCCACTCCCAATGTTCCATAGAGTTCATCCCTTCCTTTATACATTGTATTTTCTGTCTCATACTATTTTCATTTTTTCATTCATGGTGGGCTTATTCCAACCAGATAGGAGTGGAATATGTAATGGAATATAAACTCAAGGTTTCTTCCATTCTGGAAAGTGCATTTGCGACCACATTTTCCTTCACATTTTTGTAGATTATTTCAAAATCAAACCCTTTTATTTTTTCTAACCATTTTGTTGCTCTTATGATGACAATATTTGATCCAAAAAGTAATTTAGGTTATCATGGTATCTCTTGACTTTAAAATTCCTCCCAATGAGATATTGTCACCATTTTTTTATTGCATGTAAAATTGCTGCCATTTCTTTTTCATATGTAGATTTCACCAAATCTTTTCCCTTTAATTTTTTACTATCAAAAGCCAGTGGTCTCCCTTCTTGTGTTAATAATGCTTCAATTCCTTGTCTATATGTGTCACATTCGATTATGAATGTTTAACCAAAATCAGGTGTTTCCAATACTGGTGTAGAAGACATGACATATTTTAAGAGTGAGAATACCAAGGTAGCCTCTTCATTCCATACAAATGAATTTTTCTTCAAGAGATATGTGAGTGGGCCTACAATGCATGCACAATTATTAACAAATTTATGATAATATCTTGTAAGACCCAAAAATCCTCTAAGATTATTGATTTTCTTAGGAATAGGCCACTTTTTAATATCTTGGATCTTTTGAGAGTCCACCTTAACCCCTTCCCTTGAAACAATATGATCCAAATACTCTACTTCTTGTTTCCCAAAAGAACATTTGGATATTCTTACATACAATTGATTGTTCTTAAGAATTTGTAGGACTTTATCCACATGTTTAATGTGGTCTTCCCATGATTTGCTATAGATAAGTATATCATCAAAGAAAACCAACACAAACATTCTAAGTTGGGGTCAATTTTTTTTTTTTTCACAAGGATTTGAAAAGTATAAGGAGCAATAGTCAACCCAAAAGGAATGACCAAGAACTCATAGTACCCATCATGAGTTCTAAAAGTTTTTTTGGGAATGTCTTTTGTTCTTAATTTGATCTAGTGGTATCATGATTTCAGATCTAACTTTGTAAAATAAACCACTCCATGAAGCTCATCTAATTGCTCATTAATATTTGGAATATGGAATTTATCCTTTGTTGTGATTTTGTTTATATATCTATAATCATGAATCATCCTCCAAGAATTATATTTTCTTCTCACCATCATTGTTAGAGATGAAAATGAACTCATGAATAATACCCGAATCCAAAATGTCTTGTACTATTTTCTCAATCTCCCCATTTTGCTGATGGGGTTATCTCTAAGGAATTTTATTAGGAGGAGTACTTCCAAGTATTTGTTCAATTTTATATTCATGATCCCTATATGGAGGTATCCCTTTAGGAATTTCTTGGAATACCCTATGGTTCTTTTCCAAGGTGCATTTTAAGTCCTCTGGAATATTTTCATCTTCTTGCTTTACTTCCATAGAATAAAGTCACCACAACTCCCTACTACTCTTTTTTAGGAAATTTTCCATTATATGAGAGTTGATGACTTGAGGAGGTACATATTTTAACCCTTTTAGTTCATATTGAATTCCTTCCAATTCAAATCTCACGAATAATTACTTATAATTTGTAGAAACTGCACCTAATCTTCTCAACCATTGAATCCCCAGAACAATATCTACACCTCACATGGGAATGTAATACATCATTATTTTTAAGTTATATTATCCCATATTAAGTTTAATGTTGTGGCATTTTCCTCCATAATCAATACTATCTCCATTACCAAACAAAACTTGAAATTTGTCACTGGATGCACAAAATAGTTGAGGCTATCTGTTAATATTTTATCAATGAAGTTATGGGTACTCCCTGAGTCAATACACACTCTGACCCTTCACTTCTTAATGTATCATGCAATCGTAAGGGTGTGAGGTGCCGAAGAACCTACTAATGCATGCATACATATTTCACATCTCTCACTGTTGTTCATAATTTCTACATTTTTTTCTTGCTCTTTTAAGTTCACAGTTTATTCATTATCCCTTTGTACAAATGCCTCCATTTCCTCTTCGTCATTATTGTTTTTTATTACAACCAAATCATATTCCTTTTTCTCTTATTTCTTCCATTTCCTTTGGTGATATTCGAGTAGGTTGAGGTAGGGTTTCCCTATGAACCCCAAATCTATCTCTATTTCCTGCATATGTTTCATTGGTAGACTTTTGTGTACCTCTATTTTTGGCTTGAATATGACAAACAAATTGCATAGCCTCCATAATGTTTTCATGATGTTTTAAGAAAATCTCATGTTTAATGTCTTCTTGTAATCCAGCCATGTAAACTTCCGAAAAATGTTCATCACTTATATTATCCACCCTTTTGGACAACACCTAGAATTCTAAATTATAATATTCCATATCACATAAGTGCTTGATTCTTGTCAGCTCCAAGGTTTAGCTCAAGTGGTTCTGAGCTAGACGTGAAGCTATCTGCAATGGAGGAGGTCACAGGTTTGAATATATTGTCCCCCCTTAGGGTTAGGCCTACCACGTACATCAGGGCCAACGGTTTAACCCATATACCACTCACGAAGTGGGGAAGTACTCAGGGGTTTCCTGTTAGATATTACCTCGGAAAAAAAAAGGTGCTTGATTCTTGTCAATTGACTAAGTAGTCTTGTTCCAAAAATTTTTCACATTGTGCTTCTAATTCTCTTGTAAATAAAATCCAAGTATAATGATAACACCGAGACGTTCTTTTGAGTACCCATTGATACCATTTATAGGGTTTTATATCAAAGTGAAAGGTTGTTATGGAAATATTTTTCTTTTTATCCATAATATTATGCAATTCAAAGAATTGCTCTATTTGGTTCACCCATGTAAAGACTTTTCTTCCAACTAACTTCTTTAATTCAATCTTGGAAAAGTTGAAACCTTTAGGACCCCACCATAATTAACTCCACTATTAGAGTTAAATCCACTTGAGAATTGCTTATTATCAACAAGTTGTTCACAGGAATACTACCTTTATTTTCATGAGTCACTTCAGTCACATTGTCACTTTTAGGAAGCCACCCATCTAAGGTTTGTAAGATGGAATTGTTCAATTCCTCCATCTTTTAATACATCAATTTTTCCATCTTCCTTTCCATTTGCTCCATATTTCCCCCCATCTTCTTTTCCATTTTTTCCATATTTTTGCCCATGTTCCTTTCTATTTATGTTTGAGTAGTCATCAAATCAACCTTTTTCATTGAATTATCATTCAATCTTTGATTTGATTGTCCAATTTGGATAGTTGGTTTTGTGTCTCCTCATTTTCTTCATGAGTCATGGAGGAGTTTTCTGGAGGTTTAATTGGTGAAGTAAATTTTGGATCTTTCTTTGGAGCCATGGAAAGAGTTACTGGGTCCTAAGGACAAGGGAGTGTCAGGTGTAATAGCTCTCTGATATACATGTAGGGTACAAAAATAGTACTCGACCCAATATCTCAGGGCACTAACTAAGGAGGCTTAACTGTGCCCTTAGTTGTACTACCCAACTACCTAGGTACTAAAGAGTGGTCTCCTCGAGTGTTGTTCTTGGTGTACTATAGAAACAAGATGGTTGAATAGCTTAACTAAGGTTGGTTTTAGGTATACCTAGGGGACTTCCTATATACCCAAAGGTATGTGTAAGTGATATTTTATCTACATGTATTGTCTAATGCGGTACTACTTGAAGGGGCACCAACAAGGGTTTCCAACCAAGTGAAACAATGTGTTTCTAACCCTGTGAAACTATGTGTATTTCTTGCCTGTATTCTTCCCCAACTGCAGTTTCACTCTTTGAATGAAAGATCCCATGTTATTTAAAGATGTTGAAACATGTCTCTAATTTTTTTTTAAAAATGAGCTTGCTAACCATGGAAAAAGCTCTTAAAATCACCAAAAAATAACTGTGCAAAAACCTTAAATTCCAAAAGCAATATATAATAAAATATAATGAGTCAAAATCTAAATTTTTTTCTACATGTACTTCATTAGGTCAACTTAGGATTTTGAAAATTTTAGATTCTGAAACTTCACTGCAAAAAGTTACAACAAAAATGCCAAGATAACTGATTTTAGGATTAGTCACAAACATTGTCTTACATGGACTATATATTTGAAAGTACAGTGAACTAGAACCTGAAATTTTGATCACATGTACTATGACATTTGTCCTCAATTTCTACAAAATTTAACTATTTGAAACTTCCTAGAAAAAAAAATATAGCGAAAATTCCAAGATAACTCGTTTAAAATTGATTTCCGGATGAGTCACAAACCCTATCTTTCATAGGATATATATATGAAATTATAATGAAACATAACTTGAATTTTTACTAGACATACTATGATATGTCTCTTGAGTAACCTCTAAATATGTCTATCTAAAGAGTCACATAAAAAAGTTACAGATAAAATTCCAAGATAACTCGCTTGAAGCAATACAACTCTAGGATCAATGCTCTTGATACCAAATGTACTTATGATCCAATTCCTTAAAAATTATAAACAGTCAATGAATACAGTCCAATTTGAGGGGGAAACCATTTATTACAATATATCCAATTCATAACACAAGTTGATATGCTTATAAAAATTATTCTCCTTTATTATAAATATGAGATAAAGTGAGAATGTTGTAACCTACCACTAGGCCGACCTATTCATAACTAACAAAATAATCATAAATGAGTGTTAGGGCCTTAGGGGCCTTAACAAACACTATGTGAGGCAGACAATGAAGATGAAAATAAGGATAACTGTTATAAAAACAGGATTGTAGAGAAATAAAATAAAAAAAATGCAAAAATAAAACACATAAGATACACAATACAATAGAGACACAAATATACGTGGTTCACCCAATGTGGGCTACATCCACTAGAGAAAATTTCAGTTCCTTCCTTTATTATTATCCAACAAATGAATGGATACAACCTACAACACATCCGCTGTAACTTCATCTTCTTTCTCTCACAGTCTCCTCTCCCAGAATACAATATTCACTCTACTACACATAGTCGCAATACAATTCCTCATATAAGAGGGTTTCTTCTAGGGAAAAAGCTCCTAACACAACTTCTATCATCATATCAATGAACTTATAATGAATGGTCTAGATTGACTTCGAAATTACAAAATTTGAATTGCATTAAAAAAAATAAAATCAGCCCCCTCAGAATTGTGTATCCTATAGTTCCTTTGACTTGCATAAAAATATGAAGATAATCAAGCTCCACAACCAACATTAACTTGCATGAGTTTCATTAATTTAATCACTAGTAGTATCTCTAGGGGTGGGGACTATAAACCCACCAATTTATTTTATATGGAGTATCTCTAGGTGTGCGGACTATAAAATCTCAGTCCTAAACCAACCATTCTCTTAATATAACCAAGGCACTAGAGGGGACTATAAAATGTCAGTACTAGGACTTACTGAATCCCTTTACATGTACAACATACTACTTAGATAATGTATATGGATAAAAGGAAAGTGGGAGAAGAGAAAATGATGGCAACAATGTTGTATATCCCTTTAAGAAATCAATTGCTCAAAATTCAAGTATCCCCCCCTCCCNTCTTTATATGTATTTCTTGCACGAAATGTGTTATGGCCAATTCCCAGGATTTTAGTGGGGTTGGTGGGTTTTCCAATTCATATTTATTTCATGTTATTAAGGGACTCTGGAAGGCCATTAATGGGAGTTACTATCCCAATTTAGGAAAATTCTCTTTGAGCCCCAAGTTATTGGTAGCTTGATTTGTAATTGAAGGATTGGGAGTCCACACAATTCACCAACATGGATACTCACTATGTAATTTAAAATACTCTATCTCCTTAATTGGAAAAGCACCGTCAACTACAACCCAAGTGAAAAATATGCTTGTTCTCTACAGTCTCTCTACTACCCCAGTTTAGCAAGTCTAATAACTCGAGAAGATATCTCACTCAAATATTGTCTTGGAACAAATGCTTCAAAGAAAACTCGCCCAACGATTTGATTAGGGGGATATCATGCTGTAAGTGAACCACCTAAATTTAAATGGAAAAGTATTGTTATCTCATCACCATTTCCTGGGCATTCAAGGGAAAATGCACATCCAATCAGTCAAATGGATTTAGATAATGCTATATGGAAAAGAAAACATTCCCATGAGTGAGGAATGAGTTTACAAAGTTCTAAACTTGTGGTATATACTCAAAGATAACACCATTCCAACAACTAATCAACACTTCTAGTGATATAAGACAATGGTATGTATTCAAAGTCCTCTAGAGGTTATTTTTTATTGTTGTTATGGCCCACAATTTTCAGGATACAAGCATCAATTCAAAGAAAGGGAATAGGCATTATCAATACTAATCAATGTTAATACAACTGTTGGACAGTTGGTTATCATTGCTGTCAACGAATATTGGATTGATGTCAACTGATGTGATAGGTATATTGGGAGAAGTCTCCAAAATGGTCCCCTTATGGTGTATCTCTAAGCATGGTCCTCACGAGACGACGCTTTGAAGAAGTCTACAAGAAATCCCTAATTATGGTTAAGGATCTCATAGTTGATAATGTAATTTGGTAATGAAGGATGGAGTAAATTATGGTAACCCACTCATATATGGATAATACTCATCGTGCCATTTCTGGTGATATGCAGAACACCACGTGGTTCCTTACGATTAGGGAGATATGGCCTTGTAAAGTTGGAAGCCCTGAAGAGTGGACAAGAAGCCCCTAGTTTGTTATAAGTCTTGGTCAAAGGGGTAAAGTTGTTGTAATAAGAAAACCACAAAATCCCTAAATTAAGGAAAGGAGTTAGCTAGCACACGTATAAATACGCCTCAAGGATTCATTCATAAGTACACTCACACACTTATTCATTGCTTATATTTCTTGTGATCTAGTGATCTTTTGCTAAGGTTGTAGCGTCATTTTCTGAGGTAGAAAAGACGGGTTGATGGAGAAAATATCGGAGTTACAAAAAAACCCTAGTTTATGAGGTATACATGGGTTGCAGGCCTATAAGGGTGCATATGTATGCAGGTTGCAGTGGAGGAAAGAGCATATATACATGGGCTGTAGAAGGGAAAGTCGAGTACATCTGAAAAGGTCATGAAAATTTGAGTAGATGTTGGTACCAGGTCCCTAGAGTCTGAAATCAAGTTCACAGGTCAACATCTTTGTTTCAGGTTAGATTCATAAGTATTGGTATGGTTGTATACTTTTTTTGATGGTTACTTATTGTCATGATATGGTGTATGCTTGAGGCATACTTAATATGGTTGGTTTGGGATTTGGATATGGTATATCTTGGTTGCTTGGTTGAGTGAGGAGCACTCTTATATCTAGTTCAATACATGACATGGTTCTTATAGTTTTTATCTTTGATTTGATTGTATATGGTTGAAGGATATTCATGTTGTATGGTGATGTATGCATGAGGGGTATGCATGGGTTGTTAGAGATGCTTCATTGACGACATGGTATAGATCTTCATATGGTTGATGGTATGGTATACGACACAAGTTGTACATGTTTGATGCTTTGTTCATGATTCACTATTCATTTTTGATGTATATTTTGATTCATGATTGATGCATGATATAGTATGTATGCGAGTATACACTTGATGTATGGTATGGCACACATTTAGATTGTTGATGAGACAGTGACATAGTTGTGACAATGACAGTGATAGATTTGTGATAGTGACAGAGACAATCACAGTGAATGAGTTGTGAGAGAGGTTGTGACAATGGTAAAGTCCTTGATAGTTGTTCTACATTTATATTCTAGGGTGACATGACAGGGAAAGGAAAGGTGGTTGTAGCCACCTTCTGATTGTAGTGAAGAACCTAGGGGGTTGTAGCCTCCTTCTGGTTGGAGCCAGAGAATCAAAGAGTTGTAGCTTCCTTCAGGTTGGAGCATGAGAATAGGGGGTTGAAGCCTCCTTCCATTTGTAGCTGGAGAATTGAAAGTTGGTGCTTCCAATGAATGTTTTCTTTTGATAAATATATAAGAAAAAAATTCCATGGTTTTCTCCCATTTGGTTTTCCACGTAAATACTACTGTACTATTTATCTATTGTGATGTGACACTATTTATGATTATATTTCTGATGATATATTGAATGCTAATGATATACTATTGAATATTGTTGAAGAATAAACCGTGGTCAAAAGTACTATAATTTCTCATTATTGATTCACCCCCACTCTGATTAATCCAACAATTGGTATCAGAGTAGGTCCTTAAAGAAGCAGTCTAACCACTTGAAGGAGATCATGGATTACACTAGAATTAGGGTGACATAGTTTGATGGCAAGAAATATGCATTCTGGAGTAAAATAATGAAAATGTATATACATGCACATGGTTTCAATGTTTGGCGAGCAGTAGTACATGGATACAAAGCACCAACCACTCCCCCGACAGATAAGGATGGAAAGAAACTTGAAGATAATGATTTTAGAGCTAGAAATGCTATCATGAATGGGTTGACTAAATCAGTATACACCGTGGTTGTAAACTGTGAATCCGCAAAACAAATCTGGGACAAACTAAATAATATCTATGAAGGAGATACCAAAGTTAAAGGAGACAAACTTCAAACATTTAGAGTCAATTTCAAACAATTGAAGATGAAGGAAGATGAAAACATTGCCTCCTACTTTCTATGAGTTGATGAGACAATCAATTCCATCAAGGGTCTAGGAGAATAAATGAAGGAAACAATCATTTTTCAAAAGGTAATGAGGTCTCTACCTATGATATATGATCCAAATATTTCAGCCTCAGAAGAAAGAGCATATCTAGACACATTGAGCATGAATGAGCTGCATGGGATACTCACAACTTATGAGATGAGGACATATCAGGATAATCCAGTCAGGAAGGAAGCATCATTCAAGGCATCCAAGAAGACGAAGAAGAGAGACAAAAAAAATCCAAATTTAGACTGTGGTTGCAGCAATGATTCATAGGAATATGAAGAAATAGATAAATTCGTTAGAAGATTGAAAAAGGGAACCGAAAAATACAAAGGTAAGCTTCCATTGATTTGTTTTAATTGTGATGGTGTTGGTCATTTTGCTAATAAATTTCCTTATAAGAAAAATAAAATAAATGAAGAAGATGATGATCCTAAAAAGAAAATTCAAAAGGTAGAAGAAATAAAAAGAAGATTTTCAAGAAAAGACTTTGCACCAAGGAAGACAGTTCTTCGTTAGACGAATATAAATTCAATGACAGTGATACCGAAAGGGTACTATTCATGGAAATAGAAGACTTTGATGATGAAGGATCTGAAGAAGAATATGAAGAGGATGAATTTGATTACAGAGAAGAATTGTTAAGTTCCATAGAATTAATAAAAAGGGAAAATAAGAAAAACAAGTCACTCCATGCAAAACTAAAGAAGAAAGAAAATTCTCAGAATTCCAACTCTGAAGAATTAGAGTAGATGATTACGGAGTTGGAAGTCCAAGTAGAAGAAGAAAAGAAAAGAAAAGAAATACTCAAAGAGAGGTTAGAAGAAAGAGACAAAACCATTGGAAGCTTGGAGGCAGAGGTAGTCACTCTAAAGAAATATCTCCAGAAGAGGGATATGCAAAAAAACAACACCAAGATATTAGATAATATCATTAATAGTCAAAGAAATTACTATGATAGATCTATAATGGGATACAATTAGACACAGACATAAAGAGGTTCAATCTCCAAAATGACAGAGCAAGAAGCATATCCAAGAAGCTATGTAGAAGCTATCAAAGATCCCTCGAAGGAAGAAGACATGAAAACTCAAGGGGAAGATTAGAGAGATACTGCACCACCTAGAAGATTCAGAAGTCAATATCAGGAACAACCAACTACAGAAAAATGTCAAGAACAAGAATGATTCAGAAGAGAGACACCATTCATAATATATTCCACTCCTAGGTATCAAACTGTTTTTCTTGGTTCATGTTATTCATGTTATAATTTTGGGCACAAAGCTGTAAATTGTAGAGACAATACCGAGAACAAAAGAAACAATGAGGGATATTCAAGAAATAGTTATCAAGGGATATCTCATGAAGCACATAGTAGAAGCTACAATATATTTGGATCATTAAGCTATGAGGTAGAATGTTACAAGTGCAAAAAATTTGGACATATAGCTAGAGATTGCAAACTCATTGTTCCTCTAAGGGAACCAAAGAAAATATCAGCAGTTATAAGAAGGAACCAAAAAGGGTATGGATAGGAAAGCATGATCAATTCAACATTGAAGAATGAAATCTTGATTTGCAAGATCAACACAAGAAACTTGGATGGTATGTTGACAATGGATGATCCAAGCATATGACTGGTGATAAAGATAGGTTTTTGACATTGAATAAGGAAAGAGATGGATCAATTTCATTTGGAAATGATAGCTCAACCATGATTATTGAAAAGGGTATAGCCAATCTCAGAAGTAAGGATGCCGTGACATAAAATGTTTTACTAGTTGAAGACATGAAACACAATCTGTTAAGTGTAAGTCAAATGTGTTATCAAGGACACAAACTTGTGTTTGATTCAAGGAAGTGCGAGAAAAGGAAAGAAAAATTAGGAAATTTGGTAGCTGCAACTATAAGAAATCCAAGCAACATATAAGTTCTAAATGAAATAGGAAAGGAAATATGTTTCTTAGGAAAGGACGATGAAAGTTGGATCTGGAATAGAAGAATGGGTCACATAAATTTTGATAATCTTGTCAAAGTCAACAAAAAGGAACCATTAAGAGAAAAGCCTAAGATATCGAAACCAACAAATATTCTATGTAAGCATTGTCTATAGGGAAAGCATACCAAGGAAAATTTTAATTCAAAGGAGTACTACACACTAAAGTCGCTTGAAATTGTGCATACTGATCTAGTCGGACTGACTAGAAAAAAAGGATTCAAAGGTGAACAATAATTTATGCTACTAGTTGATGATTATACAAGAATTACTGCAGCCTGTTTTCTCAGGAAGAAGTCAGAAGCATTTGAATACTTCAAGATATACAAGGAAATGGTTGAAATTGAAACAAATTCTCAAATCAAGTGTTTAAGATTAGATAACAGAGGATAATTTACATCAAAGGAGTTTATGGACTTTTGTAGTGATCATGGCATAAAAGGTAGTTCTCGATAGGCAGGACACCTTAACAAAATGGAGTTGTCGAAAGGAAGAACAAGACAATATAGGAAATGGCCAGAACCATGTTGATGGATTCAAAATTAGCAGATGTCTTTTGGGTTCAGTAAGTACACATAACAGTTCACATTTAGGACATAGGAATGCTTCGAATAAAAATTGATAAGACTCCCTACGAGCTATGGAAAGGAAGACCAATGAATGTGAAGCACTTCAAAGTTTTTGGAAGCAAATGCTACATAAAAAGAGAAGACAACTCCAAAATATGAATGTTTGACTCTCGAGTTGGCAAAGGAATACTGGTTGGATACTCAAGCAAAAGGAAAGAATACAAATGATTTAACCTAAGGATAAAAAAAATAGTGGAGAGCATCAATGTGACAATTGATGAGTCTAATGGGGGAAAGAAGAAGGAAGGAAGCAAAGAACCAGAGGAACAAGTCCATGAAGAAGAAGAATTAAAGGAAGAAGAAGAAGAATAATTAAAGGAAGAAGAAGAAGAATAATTAAAGGAAGAAGAAGCATACGAAGAAGATGAACAAGAATATTCAGGAGCAAAGAAAGAATATGAACAATAATAACTTCAAGAACTTACAAATACTTCTAGTAGACGAGTGCTAAAGAATCATCCATAGGATTAGATCATTGGAAATAAAGATGTAGGGGTTGAAACTAGAAGAAGAATCTGTTCACCAGAACAACAAAATCTAGCACTTCTATATACTATCAAGCCAAGCACTTTTGAAGAAGCCAAAAAGGATGAATGATGGGTCAAGACTATGAATGAAGAGTTATATAAGATTGAAAAGAATGACAAATGGGAATTGGTTCCAAGGTGAAAGAATAAGAATGTCATCGGAACAAAGTGGGTCTTTAGAAACAAGTTGAATGAGGAAGGACATGTTACCAGGAATAAAACAAGACTGGTATGCAAAGGATACTCTAAAGTTTAGGGTATATATTTTGAAAAGACGTTTTCTCCTATTGCTAGAATGGAAGCAATAAGACTGATTCTAGCCTATGCTTGTTTGAAGAACATCAAAGTGTATCAGATGAACGTGAAATCAACATTCATGAACAAAGATCTAAAGGAAGAAGTCTATATTGAGCAACCCGAAGGATCTCAGTTGACAAAGAAGGAAGGATATGTTTGCAAGTTGAAGAACACAATATACAAACTCAAGCAAGCACCCATTGCATGGTATTATAGACTGGATAGATATCTATGTTGGCATGTTTTATAGGTAGAGTATTCTTGTCATTGATGGCAAGATCAAAGTGTGCATCGGTGGAAAAATAGGAACAAAGTAAGCTCAAGAGAGATGTCGTACTCAGGATGTCAGGAGGATCAAAGGTCGAGGCCTTTGACACTTTGAAATTCTTCTAAGTAAGGAGGATGCGTGAGCGTGGGTGGAGAAGCAGCAATGATCATCATATCTAGGTGAACATGCATGTTCGTTAAAGTGCTAGGAGAAGTGGGCCTTCAAAATCCCGAAACAGGCAAGATCAGAAGTGTTGGTCCGACTTCACTTTGGAGTTTCGGATACCGGGAAATTGAGTGGTGAGACCCTTCAACACAGGAGTTTCAGAATCTCGAAATCCCAAAATAGGCACTTAAACGAAGAGTTTCAGGTACTGGGAGTTGGAAGAGTCAAGACTCTTCATCGTTAGGAAACCCGAAGTCGTGAAAAACTGAAATGAGAAATCGTGAAGTGACAAAGACTCGCTACCAGGATTTTGGATACCGGGAGATGGAGAGGTCAAGAACTCTTAACATCAGGAGTCCCGAAGTGCCGAAATGTGAAATGCGAAATCCCGAAACAGGCGCATCACTCAAAGTAATGGATACCGGGAGATGGAGAAGTCAGAGACTCTCAACATCAGGAGTCCCGAAGTGCCGAAAAGAGAAACGTCGAAATTCTAGAAGCAGACACATCATATCAGGATTTTGGTTATCGCGAGATGGAGAATTCATATACTTTCATCATAAGGAGTCCCGAAGTACCGAAATGTGAAATCCCAAAACGAACATGTCAGCAAACCACGTTAGCTAAGTACACATGGCACAATCAGGCAATGACAAGTGTCAAGCTGATTCAACATTTCAGGCACATGTAAGTCATGAATCAGAGTGACATGTGGTAGCTATTCGACACATGTCAATCCAT
This sequence comes from Picea sitchensis, assembly GCA_010110895.2. Taxonomy (NCBI): domain Eukaryota; kingdom Viridiplantae; phylum Streptophyta; class Pinopsida; order Pinales; family Pinaceae; genus Picea; species Picea sitchensis. Next base: position 111,610 of record SNQJ01S0017683.1, read on the forward strand.
GTGTGACATCAACAGGTCCACATCACATCAGAACTTTCTATTTCGGGGTTCTACATAGTAAGTAAAAACTCCACCATCACGATGTTCTGAACTCTGAAATGCTGAAAGGGACCATTGTGAGTCTTGAAAATTTGAAGGGAAAACGCTGAAATCCCATCAACTATCCATCTCAGTGGGTTATGTGAACCATCCGATCACTTTGGAGATTTTGTGATCATGATTTTTGTAATGTTGGAGTCACGATGACTCGAAAGGGAAAAATGCCGAAATCGCAAAATGCAAAACCATGATCTAGTATGAATCATTGATCAAAGGGAGATTGTAGACCGTTGATTCGAATCCCTTTCGGATTTTCGGTTACCGGGAGATGGAGGGGTCAGGGCTCAAGACCCTTCATCATAGGAATGCTGAATTGCTGAAAATCCAAAATGTGAAACACGGTTAGGCTCAGTAAGAGGTCACAACCCTTGGTCACATTGGCAGAAGCTGGGGGAAGGAGTTAAGCTCCTTTTCAGAGCTTTGGGGGTCAGGAAATGGAGATTACTAAATTACTCTACCACGGGGATCCCGAAATGCTGAAGTGCGAAATGGAGAAATAAACACAAGATTCTATGAATTCAATCCAACGGTGCAGGTGAAGTTGAATAAGATTGCAGGGGTACTGTTGTGCTTCTCAGTGTAATAGCTAGAAACAAATGATGGTCTCTGCCAGAGGACTCAAAGAGGCCTCAGTGTGATCACCAGAGAAGATGAAGAGTCTCAAGGCATCTTCCAGTGGAATGAGGACTACTGATACAGGCGATTGATAGATAGAAGTGGAATGGAGTCTATAGCTGAAAACAAAAAGGATAAGCTCGTCTAAGACAGAGAAGATGATGAGTCTCAACTGCCAGATAAGCTAAGAAATCTAGACAGAACACCCAATGATGATGAATGCTTGAGTGAAACCACCAGAGAAGCTAAGAAGTCATAATGATGATCAGACAGAGCACCCACTGTGAAGATATGCAAAAGCATTGTGCATAGCGCATGCAGAAGGGACAAAGACTATAAGAATGGAGAACAAAGAAGAGATTGGTTGTTGCTATTGGGTGTGATTGAGGTGTGAGGAAGGAGGCAGAGCGCAGCAACAAAAATGCACAGAAGAGGAATTTTGCATTGAAGGGACATGGCGCAAAGAGAATAAAAGGAAGAATAACAGAAAGTGCAAGGGGTGTGTAGAAGACACTGATGCAGATAGAGCAGAGTAGTGTAAAAGAACAACGAAAAGGCTGGTAATCCATTGAAGAAATTTATCTTGTTGTAATAAGTGTTAGTAACAAAGAATTTATATTTCAGGGTGGTCGGGAGGCGCTAGGGAGGACTGGTGTCCTCAGAGGTTCAAGTGGGTGCTTGAACACAGGGAGTTGATGCTTCCTTCTAGGTTGTGCTAGAGAAACCAGGGAGTTGGTGCTTCCTTCTAGTTGGTGCTAGAGAAACAAGGGAGTTGGTGCTTCCTTATAGTTGGTGCTAGAGAAAACAGAGATTTGGTGCTCTCAGCAAGTTGCAGCTTGCAAAAACAGAGGTTGTAGCCTCACAATGAGTAGGTGCTCATATGTATGATAATGTAAAGAATGTAAGTATTACTTATCATATAAAGAAGAAGAGGTTTTTACCCTGTATGGGTTTCCTCAAGAAAATCTATCTCTGTGTATCTCATATGTCTGACTGATGCTGAATATGCTATTTCTTATTGCCTTGC
>SNQJ01S0017683.1:132814-150166 GCA_010110895.2 Picea sitchensis
CTCCTTTATCAAGTTGCTGTGTTTATGTGCTGATGTTCAATGTTTTATGTTGCTGTCTATGTGTATTTTTACATAAGTAATCCTTAATTATGTGTTGCAAATTGATCCGGTTTCTTTAAACACATAACATTTCACTTGCAATAATTATTCAAGTTTTTCAAGTCTTCTTCATTTTTAGATCATGGTGGACACTATTATGCAATTGGTATAAGGCCTTTGCTGGCATCCGTGTTAGTACCAATTGGATATGATCCAAATCCTTTAGTGGTGTTTGTCCCACAATCTCATCCATTCATAGCATGCTCGGCTTGATGTAAACCGTGGACTGTGGTTTCAGAAGAACTGATTCACTTTCTCATACCTCCATTCTTTTCGTGGTCCGAGCACTCGATGGCTCTATGCCTCGATTGCTACTTGTAATTTGGGCTTCTCCAAATTTCTTTAGGAGTTGCGCCATTTTTTCCAGCTCCTTCTGTATTTTATCCCTGTGGTGCACTGCATGGTCAAAGTCCTCTACGAGGCAATCCCAGACCATTCTGACAATCATCTCCCCATCGTCTTCTGTGATTGTGTATTCTGGTGGTGTTCATTGTGCCTTTGATTTCTTGCTCACACCTGTTTCTTGCACTGCTAGTTGCTTAGTTCCCCCTGATTCCTGTGTGATGGGGTTCGTCATGGTTTCCTGTGCTCCCTCATCTGAATTCTGTTTTTCGTTGTTCATATGGGTGGTCTCTTTTCTCCCCTTCTGGGTCCTTGGCTGCTCTAAGCCACCCTTTGTCCGAGTTGGATTATTTTGGCCCGTTCTTGGTTTCTCGGGTACTGGGAGTTTTGGAGGTTGTGTTTTTGTCTGCGAAGCCCCTCCTTCGGTTATTTTTCTCGGCACTGCGCTAGGTATGGTTGGGATCTTCCATTCATCCAGCCAATCCTGGATGATCATTTTGATGTCTCCCTCGGTGACACAGTAGCGCATCTGTAGCCACTGTCTGTGTGGGTCCTGTCTTGGCTATATCCACATGGCTTGTCGCCTCACCCAGAAATTGGTGATGCCACTGAATCACATGACAACCTCTGGTGTTATCCTCCATGATTGGTGGATTTCTTCCTGTATCTCCCGTAGGTAAGCTTCAAATATAATTCCATTTTCCTTCTTGTGCTTGGCCAGTGGCTTGGATTTCAGGATGCGATATCTCACTCCTCCTGGCTGTGGTGTGGTGTAGAAGATGGCGTGATCTGGTTCTTTCCATCCCATGAAAGCGATGAGGGTAAGCAACCAAGAGTAGTGAAATTATGTACCTGCTTCCTATGTGTCTTTACAGTCTATTTGAAATAGGTTTGAGAGATATGGTGCCTAGCTCATGAAGGTGTCTTTTGCGCACTGGGCTACGACTGCGATAACTCCTGCCGGTACTTCATCTTTACAAAATTTCCTTAGCAGTTTTCATGCTAAGATCTTGGCTCCCAGTTGTGTCATGACATCGTTAATTTGCTTGATTATGATGCCTCTCGTTCCCCTATCAGTGCCATATTTCTTCTTCATTTCCTTTGCTAATGCTTTTTCCTTGGACTTGCTGTCCAGTATCAACACGAGATCCATATCTCGAATAGGTAGTCTTGTAATTTGCGTAATAAGTTCAATGGTTATGGGGATGGGTTTGTCCAGCCATACATCTCCTCCATGCATGTATTCTAACAATTGCTTGACGCATGCCAATGCATATTGGCCTCTGCCAAAGTGTGGTAGCTTCAACAATCCTAAGATTCCAGTTCTATCCAGTCTGGCTTCCCATTTGGGTGGCTTAGTGATAGTTCCTCTGAGAGGGTTCATGTCTGTCATCTCTGTAAAGACTTGTTGTGCAAGCTCTGGATATTTTCTTTCGTCTGCTACGTCATGTTCATAAAACTTGAGCTTCCCGATGTGACCCAGTAGTTGCAAGTCCACCTGTATTCCCTCTGGTGTACGCGGTAGCACAATATCAACAGTTGGTTTCTTTCGAGGTGAGCTTGGTATCTGAGTCCTGTCTTTCGGCTGTGTTGGCTGGTTCGAAGTTCCAACAATTTTTGGTTGCTCCTTTGCTATATATTCTTCCCAAGCCTTGCTCATTTCACCAATCGGGTTGGCCGAAAAGAAAAAGTCTGGGATGGGTATTTGTGGAACATCTGGTTGGACCTCTTCTTCGAGGTTTTGTGTGCGTCCGTTTATGTCCATGGTTGCTTGGATGTTTTCTGGCTATCCTTCCTGATGAGTTCCTACTGCTTGATTCTGAGCCTCTTGTGCCATTGCCGACGTATCTTCTTTCCTGGTTTCCTCTTGGGGCTGAGAGATTTCTTCCTGGATCAGTGTTGATTCGACTGGAATGTCCTCTAGCGATGGGATTTCATCAATATCAATGATCTCTGGTGGCTACTGCTTGTTTTCCTCCCATGTTCCTCATGACCTACTTTGAACCCTAGTTGGTCTGACTATTTGGCTTGGTTCTGCGAGCTTTGGTGGTGCCATACTAGTGTCTGTTAGACATTTCTTGGTTCAACTAGCTCGGATAAGCTCCGTGATCTCACTCTGTGCATTCGGGTTGCTATTTCTATTTCTTCATTCTTCTTTTGCAAATATACTAACTGTTTCTATGCTCATGTGTTGTATGGGTGTTCCATGAAGCTTGTTGAGGACGCCTCATACCTTGTGCGATTAATGAACCATAAGTGTGGGTTCAATGCATCTGTGATAGTTTCGCACCTGCCCTTATGGCTACTTGTCGTCACCAGTTGGCGCGTTTAGTGCGACATCCCATCCGTCCTTGCCTTGCTTTAATTCTGCCTTATGTTGTCCTGTCAGTGTGCTTTTTCTGACTTTCCTTTTCTGACTTGTTTACCTTTCCAATATGGTCGTTGTCTTTTGCCTCTCTAGTTTCATGTTTTGTATGCGACTTATCTGTTAAGATGTGCACTATTTTTACCCCCCTTTTTTTACCATTTACTATGCGGTGTGGTGCATGGTGGGTAGTTGACTATCCTTGTATATCTTCAACTGGCTCCCGTTGATCATTCCTCTGAAGTCTGTGCCTGCTAGATCTTTCAAATGTACAACTCCTTCGTCCGTAACAACTTTTAACTCATATGGTCCTAGCCAATGCATTCTCAGCTTCCCTGTGTGTTGCAGCACTTTACTGTCATAGAGAAATACTAGATCTCCTTCCTTGAACATCTTTCTCTTGATGTGGCGGTCATGCCATGCTTTGTATCTCAATTTCTGTACTTGTTGATGGAATCCTGCCAAGATTTGGTCTTCCTCCATTGACATTAATTGATCCAATCATTCCTGGACTATGCCTCATTCTGTCATTTGTGTGATAGCTGCTACATGTAGACTAGGTATTAGAAACTCTAACGTCACTACTGCTTCTTGACCATAGACCAATTTGAATGGTGTGTGACCTGTCAAATTTTTTCATGTGGTTCTATACGCCCATAGTACTGCTGGTACCTTGAGATCCCAATCATCCATGTTGACATTACATATCTTTGTGAGGGAATTCTCTAGAATTTTGTTGAAGGATTCTACTGTGCCATTAGCCTGTGGGTTATACAATGTGCTTTTTTGGTGATGAACTTCAAACTCTTTGAGCATCACTCGGATGGTGCTATTGATGAAGTGTGTTCCTTGGTCACTCATCAAAATTCTTGGGCATACAAATCTAGTAATTACCTATTTGAAAAGAAAGTGGGCAGCTGTCTTTGTGCTGCAATATTTTACTGGCACGACTTTTTCCCATCTCGTTAAGTATTCTGTTGCGGTGATAATATATCTCGCCCCTGTTCTCTTGGCGGGTGGGTTAATGGGTCCCACAAAGTCTATTGCCCATTTTTCAAATGCCTTAAGTGTCACTTGCGGTCGTAGTGGCATCTCGTCCCTTCTATTGGGTTTTCCGACCCATTGACAGACATCGCATTGTTGACGATATTCTTTTGAGTCTCTATGTATCGTTGGCCACCATAATATTGCTCATAGTAATTTTTGTGTGGTAGCTTTTCCTGCATAGTGCCCTCGTGCTATTCCTTCATGGGCTTCTGCTAAAATTCTTGGTTGTTCATGGTCTAGTACGTATCTTCATGAGATGCTATCTATGCCCATTTTGTATAGGTTCCCTGCGATTAGTTGATAGTCGGTTGCACGGACTATCGGGTTCTTCTTCTATGCGGTGGTATATCCTTGCGGTGTAGTACTTGTGCTCAAGTACTAGATGATCTCTGCGAAGTAATCGTCAACAATCTGTACTAAGAAAAGATGTGCATCTGGAAAGTTGTCTTCCAGATTCATTGGTTCTTCTCCATTTATGACCATCGATAGGTGGTCAGGCCCTGCATTCAGTTTCCTTGGTTTGACTATTACCTCAAACTCAAATTATTGAAATAGAAGTAACCATCGACAGATTCTCCCCCCCAACACTGGCTTGTTAACTAAGTATTTCAGGGCTGAGTGATCTGTAAACATATTAAAGTGTTTTCCCAAAAGGTAATGTATGTATTTCTGTAGTGCGTAAACCATAGCTAAGCCTTCTCTTTCCATCGTGTTATAATTATGTTCTGAGTCTGATAATTTTCTTCTTGCGAATGCTATCGGGTGATCCAAGTCTCCTGCTCCTGGTTGCGCTAAAATAGCTCCAAGTGCTATTGCTGATGCATCTACATGTACATGGAATGTCTTCTCCCAGTTTGGAAATACCAATATTGGTGAGGTGACCATCTTTTCCTTCAGAGTATCTAGACCGTGTTGGCACTCATCGTTCCATTGATACTTAGTATCCTTCCTTAACATTTGTTCCATGGGCGCTGTAATTTGCGCTTAGCCTTTGATGAATTTCCTGTAATACCCCGTATGTCCTAATGTTGCTCTTAGTTGGCTGACTATTTTTGGTGCTGGTAGGTTAACAATGAATGTGATTTTGGCCGGATCTACTAATAAACCCTGTTTTCATACTATGTGTCCCAGTAGTATCCCAAATGGTGTTCCAAATATGCATTTCTTGATATTCAGTGATATTTGGCACTTTCTGCATCATTCTAACATCACGCGTAAGACTTCCACATGGTTTTTTAATAGGCTATAAACCATCCAATCATCCAGGTATACTTCGAGAAATTGGTGGATGAATTCCTTAAATGCTGCGATGACCACTCTGGAGAATAATGCAGGTGCATTCTTTAGTCCAAACAACATGACTGTGTACTGATAAGATCCCCATTCTATCAAAAATGTGGTCTTGTGTCTATACTCTTGTGCTATCTTAATCTGGTGATATCCAGAGAATCCATCGGTGAATGAATAAGCTTCATGTCCTCTGACATTCTCGAGTACTTCATGCATGAATGGTGTGGGGAATGGGTCGTGTAAGCAGGCATCGTTCAACTTCCTCAAGTCGATGTATATCCCGTTTCCTCTTCCCTATTTCTTGTCCTGTACTACCATCGGGCTTATCTATTTTGATTCTTTGACTGGTTCGATGATGCCAGGCTCAAGAATCCTGTCGATCTCGTCTTTGACTTTCTGTTTGTAGATGGGGTTCAATCTGTATGGTCATTGTTTAATGGGTCTCACATCAGGTCTGAGTGGTATCTTCATTTCTCCTAATTCTCCGGCTATGCCTTTCATCTCTGTAAAGGTTGTGGGAAAAAGGTCACTGTATTCGTGCACCATTTCTGTGATGCTTTCTAGTGTCTGTTCATCCCAATAATATCCAATGCTGGCCATTTTGGGCTTCTTGTCGGTCCCTATGTTAACCTTCTTGATCTTGATTGGCCCAGAGATGACTTCTAATTCTAAGGGTGGTCCTTCTACCTCTCTCTCGCCTTCGACTTCTTCGATCTGAATGTCGCGTAGATCATCTTCATCCGGTGCTTCTTCCTGTATATGGTAGCATGACAATAGTTCCTTGACTGTCTGCTTATTCCGCTGTTGTACCTCTGTGATAACTTCCACTTCTGAATCTGTAATGAATATGACATCTCTGATCCATTTCAGGGTTGTGTCTATGTTGGGGTTCTCATGCTCAAATGAGAAAGTGACTGTAAAGTTCTATTGGAGTGTCGCCCATGTCTGGGTTCCTTTTTGCATTTCTTGGTCTATATACCAATTTGCTGGTATGCCTTCTAAAGTATGAATGAAGTGGTGAGACCATTCTTTTGGTGGTGTCATTTTCCATAGTGTTTTACACGCTTCTAGGTGTTCTGTTGGAATTCCTAGTCCATCATATTTTTGTTGGTTGTTCCATATCTGTTATGCACCGAACCTTATGCACAGTAATCGTTTGCATTGGTACCAATCTGTGATAGTCTCTTTGTGTGCGCCCCACCATCTTGCGGGTGTAGCCTTTAGTGCTAAATATAGTGCTAATAGTCTCTGGTTCTCTAATACTTCGTCTTCATATTGTGTCAAGAAATTTCCAAATCATTTAGTCAGTGAAAACTGGGTGGTTTTCTGATTTCTGTGCCAAGACATCTTATTGTGCGGTCTATTCTTGCACACATTCTTGTGGATACTTCGTGTAATATTTGCTGCCAGTTTTCTAACCCAGTGTTTGAGTATGTTGTGCATGAAGTAATTCTCCACCAACTGAGTACCCCATCTGTAGTTGGGTTTATATAATCTGCATCGCATGCAGTTGTTCTATACAGCTGGACAATTTCATCTAGATCCAGGTAAGTGGGTTCTATGAACCTCTCACCTTCTGATGGGTCGAGTGGAGATATAACCCTGTAGTCTCCCGACTCAAATGCCATTTTTCTGGTTTTCAAGTTAATTATGGCCTGGTTGTCAAACGCCCAATCCAGACCAAGTAGCAATGGGTAAGGTGTTGTACTGTCTACTATTTCGATGACTTCAAAGTCTGCCTTAGTGCGCATGCCATCTAGATCTACGGTTACTCCTTTCAGTCTACCTATGGGTAAGACTCTATGTTTATTTTCTATCTTCAATTGAACAATTGAGTATCCGAGTGTAGGTTCTCCCATGCATTGCCATGTGGTTTTTGGTAGCACATTCACCTCAGATCCTAGATCTAGTATAATATCTACCATGTTGAAATCCCCAATGTTAGCATTGATTCTAAATTCTCTACTTGTTCTTCTTCTTGTGTGTAAGTGGTTGACAGTTTTTAGGTCTGGCTTCTGTTCATTCTCGCTGCTACATTTCTCTAGGATATTTTGCAATACTTTGATAGATGAAGGATCACTTAACATTTTGATGCATGATTGCAAAAAGTATTTGATAGTACTTCCTTGTTCCTTAGTGTTGTGGTGGGAAATCCCTCTATGGACTAGCAGTTAGGGTTGAAACATGCATGCATATATGACCGAAAGAAACCTACTTTCTACCCAGACCTAAGCCCCACTTCTTTTCAGCAAATACATGGTTAGACCAACATACCTTGTTCCGGATGGTTGATGTTGATCCTTCTTCATGCTTGATCGCTTGTTAGCATCTCTCCTCTCAAGGCTGACCTGTATGCAAAACAAGCAACAAACTACACATGCATTTTACCTACAGACTAATGGGTTAGAGATTCAAACATATATTTACTGAACTATGAAGAACTCATATAGTGGGATGGGAAAAGCATTTCTTTATTATTAATTTTAATGAATCAACTTACAATGTCGAGACCGACCACTACTCTGTGAATCCTGATCCTAGGCTCCTCTTCAAATGTCCTCCAACTTCTTTGCTTTGTATCTCTTCTTGCACAAGGATGGCTAAAGGGTTGGGAAAATGGGAATATGCAATTGGGTAGAGTTTCTTTACTCTTATTCTCCTCCTTCCAAATGGGACCCCTAACCCTTCTTTTATAGGCTAGAAGAATCTAGGTATTTGGACGAACCCTCGGCCATGCATGGCCGAGAGTTTCAGTTAACTCACCCAAAGCTGTGTGTTCCGTCGACAACTTTCCTTTTTTCATGATTTTGTAGGTCCATGCGGGCTGTTTTAAGTCAGTTAGCATGTACACACGTGCACGAATGGAGTAGGGTGTGTGGGCCCTTATAAAAGAGGTTTTTTAAAGAGTTGTTCAACAATGTTTTGGCAAAGAAGGGATGTGAGATGGCCTGATGCCAGGTAAGCATGTTTGGTGAAAATTAGGGTTATAACACTTAGGTTGTATTATGTTGGTATGGTCCAGTGATGGTGGCATGTCATATTCTGGAGCTTCTTTGTTCTGCTGCGCAGTTAGCGCTATGTCCTCCTTATGGAATTCTTGTCGAGCTTCTGTAAATATCTCCTTTTCCTTTTGCACGTTGAACTGCTTCTTGGGGTCAAGGTTCTTCTTTACCCATTGGTTCTACGCTGGGTCTTGTCGAAATGCGTCGTTTCCTATTTTCATTCCTCATTGAGTGACTATGTTGATGCTCCATCCATCATCCCTTGCTTTAGCTGAAATCCATTGAACATTTTGGTTATTTTGGTTCCTTTTTTCCTAGATCTTTATGAGTAGCATCGAACATTCCTATGTATCGTGGTCTGAAGCGCGATAATACATACAAGTCGCTGGTGGTAGTGGGAATTCTTGTGCATAATGTCCTGGTTGCTGGAAATTGTGACATGTGACTGGTCCTCTCCCACGTCCGAAACCTCCTCTGGCTCATCCTGCTCCTCTATAGGCCGCGCGATCACCTCATGGCATGTTATATTATGGTCCCTGTTTATACTGTGTGGTATTGTATTGGGGCTGTGTCGGGTTGTACTGTGACTGCGCATTATTATAAGGTTGCTGCACAATATTATACTATAGCTATGCAGTGTTGTATGATGATGGGGCTTGAGTGAATTGTGGTGCTACCTGCACAGTCATCATTTCTTCTTGTACCCTGTATGCGTCTGAGGTTCTTTCCTGCATCGGCTCCATAGTTTTGCAGTCTTTGTCTTCATGGCCGACTGACTTGCAAAATGTGCAATATGAGTTTGTTGGGACTGTTTGGTATTTCTGCATCATCAGGAAATGGTAAGTGTCGTGACCCTTTTTTTTTTCAGATTTCACACCATAATACCCCCTGTGGTAGCAAGTTTGGCCGCCCTGTTTCCATATACTGCGTGAACATCAGACATTCATTTTTGTGGTGTCCTTCTCTCCTGCATGTGGTACACCAAACAAATTCTTGTTTGTCCTTGTTCTTATTCTAGTTCATCTGAAATGTTAAGTTATTCATATCCTCTTTCAATTCTTCAATAGCCGGGTCCATCTGCTGGTATCGATTTTCCTCCAATTGCAAGGTTGCATGGAGAGCCTATGCTTGTGTCTGAAACTTCTGTTGTCATAGTGGATATTTCAAGTGTGGGAGTAGTGAGTTGATGAATAGGTGCCAATGTTGCATCTCGGTTATAAAGTATTTGACCTTCCCTTTTAATCGCTTGAATCTTTGATTAATCTCCCATACCGATTCTCCTAGTTTATGTCTTATCTCGATCATCTCGTTCATATACTGATCCTTTGAGCTTGGCTTCTAGAACTCATTAATTAGTAGTTTCTTAATGTCATCCAATGTCCTTGTTGTCCCAGGAGCACTGTTCGTGTCTAGACTCATGTACCAGTCTAGTGCATGGTCTCTTAGGGTGATCGCTAGCTGCACGAGTTTGGTGTTGTCATCAATGATCTACTTTGCTTCCCATATCTTGGCACAAATGAATAGATGCTTCTCAGGGTCTTCTGCTACTTCTCCTTAAAACTATGGTAGTCTAATAGTAGGGTTGTGTCCTGCCATTCTGAGTACTAAACCACTGCCTCCTCTACGTGGTGTGGATACTTGACTAAGATTACTTGAACTGGCTCCTCCATTTGTCGCTCCTTGTGTAGATGTGCTTCTTGCTGTCGGAGTTCCTCTGAACTTTGGTTGCCTAAACGGTGGTGTTCTTTGTGGTGTATTGATCATACATGGGTTTATGGGTTCCAAAATGACATTGATATGAAAGGGGTGGCTATCTTCTCCTCTCGTTCTTGGGATTTTGTATTCCTCTCATAGGTGGCGTGCAGGATTTCCTCAATATTCTCCACAGCATGAAGATCCTCTACCTCTTCCTCATCGCTTGCTAAGCCCTCCCTTTTGGCTATGGCTCTCTTCTTGGTGTTTATCGTATATTGGTAGAGTGCTCTGCTACGCGTCATTCTTGATGATGCCAAGATCCACTTGAGCTGGTTGTCATCCACCGAGAGTAGGTCTAAGGGTTCCTCTTCCTTCTTCTCTTTATCCTGCCCTCCTTCAATTCCTCCTCTTTCTATCAGTGTTTTCCCCCTTCCCCGATGTGCGCAAGGAAGTTTAACTACCTGATTCCATTGTCATTACACCTTTGTTATATAGCAGTATCTTGATAGAAGTATACATGGATCGAATATACCTCCCTCTGGGTCCTCGTAGAAATTATTGCTTGGCTGCGCTGTATGACTTTGCTGTGTCTACCGCGAACTCTATGATGAATCCTGCTATAATACTATCAAGAAAAAAGTCTAATGCACGGGTGAATTTGTTGTTCACCTATTGCAGCTGCTGAATCTGTACTAGAGTCCAATCTAGCTGTCGAATCCGGTTCATCAGGTGATTATCCATTAACCTTAATATCCACTCTTGTAGTAGATGCAGAAAAACATGGAAAATGATTTCGTATAAATCCATAAACATGTATTTGTCCAGTTATCTATGTGGTGTGATTCTAGGGTTTCTATTGTCCTTGTGTGCAAATTCTAGTGCTTTCGTTTGCAACCAACCCTCGATTTCTTCTCTCGTGGGGTCCCAAGGTCTCCACATTCCCTTCTAATGGCTCATTGCTTCTTCGTTGGTTCTTGTCCACTCTATCTCATCTACTCAGTCCTATCTTGTTCCTCTTAAAATGACAACATAACCATTTGTTGGTTTACTCATTTCTCTTCTCGGGTTATCTGAGTTATTGACCCAGGGTTCATGCCATTCAGGTTCCAACAAAGCCTCTAACTATCGGCCCTCCTGGTAAACCAGAAGGAAACGTAGTGCTTGGAAGGTACTGCGTAGTATCACCCAAGATAGCTAAAGATGGGTGACTGTAAGACTCAGGTGTTTACAGTCTAGGACAGAGTAGGAGATAAAGGGTTTCTTGATTAAGGCCCTGTTCTGCGAGCTGTTACAGTAATCTACTTGTTCCTAAGAATCACATGCATATAACTCAAAATATAAATAGATTCTCATAATGCATTTGGTTATTTATCAATCATAGTCATCTACTGCTAAAAGAAGTTAAATATATGCAAACATTCAACAAATTACACATATATTACCGTGGTTCACCCCTCTTGGGCTACGTCCACAAAGATTTGGCTCTTGTCTCTTTTATTATAGTATTTATTGATTTCCTCACGCCACATGCTTACAGTTCTCTGTAAAAGTGGGTAAGATATATGTGAGGCAAACTAGATTGCACCAGGCTCTACAACCTGTGGCCTAATCCTCAGATCTACCCTTCCTCATATCTTTTCTTTCTCAACAACTTACAAAACGTGGTTCATACAATTCAAAACCCTTCACGTATCGCTAACAAAAATACTCATAAAAACTAACATGAATTCAACAATGACAACAACAACCACTAATAGCCAACCTATATGATACTTTCATATCTATATTTATACATTTCGGTCTCTTCATCCACTTATAGAATACTACCAAAACGCTAACCCTTCTTACACTAGGGTTTTCTCTCATGAGTGTGTTGTTCTTCCTCTAGCTGTCACTTTCCTCTGTGCATGCTTTCTTGCATTCACGAGTGCTGATCTTTTGCCAGTTTTCACTTCTATTTCTTACACACTTTCTTTCCCATGATCTTCCCTCTTTCCACTTCAGCCTGATGCCAACACATTCCCTTTGGCCTGTGTAATGCTCCCTCCACTTTCCAAAGCCTCATGGATCATGTCTTTTGTCCTTTTCTCCGTCTTTTTGTCTTAGTTTTCTTTGATGATATCCTCATCTATAGTAAAACCTAGACAACCCATATTTCTCATGTGGAACGAGTTCTCCATCTACTCTCTCAACACCAAATTTTCCTCAAAAAATCTTAATGTGCTTTTGGCGCCTCAGAAGTCGAGTACTTGGGTCATCTTGTTGGAAAGGCTGATGTCAGGGTGGATCTTAAAAAGATTGAAGCTATGCAATATTGGCCTCACCCAAAGACTCTCAAAATATTGCTTGGATTTCTGGGTTTAATAGGTTATTATCACAAGTTTTTTAAGAATTATGGAAAGATTGCGACACCTCTCACTGCACTCCTTAAAAAAAAATCTTTCACTTGGACTCCAACAACTGATCAGGAATTTCAAACCTTGAAGATGGCCATGTGCACCACTCCAGTCCTGGACCTTCTCGATTTCAAAAATACCTTTTTCCTCGAATGTGATGCTTCTGGGAAAGGAATTAGTGCTATCCTTATGCAAGAGGTTTGACCTTTGGCCTTTACCAGTAAACAAATTTCCGAGAAAAATTTGGGCAAATTGATCTATGAAAATGAAATGTTGGCTATTTTGAATGTCGCATATCTTTGGCACCCTTATCTATTGGGGAATCGCTTCCAAATCAAGACATATCATCAAAGCCTCAAGTATTTTCTGCAACAATGCCTTTCCTCCACAGAGAAACACAAATGTGTGACTAAGCTCTTTGGATATGATTATGAGATCATTTACAAAAAAGGAAAAGACAATGTGATTGCTGATGCACTTTACAGAAAATATGAAAATGAAGGGTCCCTTTTTTCTCTCTCCTTCATTGTACCAGATTGGCTCTAATATGTTCACCAGGAATGGCTACACGATCCCAAAAGTTCACATATGATACAACAATTGCAGTCCAACTCCCTAGTTTCCCCAGGCTTCTCTTGGCTCAATGACGAGCTTTGATACAAATGTTGTTTGTATTTAAGTAAACAGTCAAAAATTGAATCCACGATACTTTCCGAGCTTCATGCTACACCCACAATGGGGCACTCCAGGTAAAACCTATGACCAGGTCAAACATTCTTTTTTTTGGGATGGTATGAAACAGGACGTTCTTAATTTTGTGGCTGAATGTGATGTTTGTCAACACAATAAGGGAGAAACAATCAAATCTCCTGACACACTACAACAACTTCCAATTCCACCTGCTATTTGGAGGGATATCTCTATGGATTTTATTGTAGGCTTACATAAATCAGGCAATAAATTAGTCATCATGGTGGTAGTTGATCATCTTTCCAAATATGCTCAATTCTGTGCTCCTCAACACCCATTTACAACATCCATTGTGGCTCACATTTTCATGGATCAGGTCTTCAAGCTTCATGGCATGCCACATTCTATTGGTTCTGATCATGACCCAACTTTCACCATAATTTTTTGGCAAGAACTGTTCAAGCTAAAAGGCACCCAATTGCATCTTAGCACATCTTATCATCCATAGAATGAACGTCATACTGAAATTGTCAACAAGTGTTTGGAAACATATTTTAGGTGTTTTTCATCGGAAAGGAAAAATCAGTGTGCTCAATGGTTATCACTAGATGAATGGTGGTACAACACTTCATACCATACAACTACCTGCATGACTCCTTTTTAAGCGGTATATGGACAAAATCCCCCTTCAGTTATCTCATATTTTTTAGGTGTCTCAAAGGTCCAAGTGGTTAACCAAGCACTTACAATTCAAGAGGCTATTCTTTGTACCCTCAAAGAGAATTTGGTCATGGACCAGAATCACATGAAGCAACAAACAGATCAAGGTTTCTCTAAAAGTCAATTTGTAGAAGGGGATCAAGTGTTTCTTCGACTGCAACCTTACAAGAAAAATTCCCTCAAGGTTTACCATTGTCAGAAACTGGCGCCCAAAATTTATGGTCCTTATACCATTCTCAAGCGTGTGGGATAGGTGGCCTATCAGTTAGATTTTCCCATTCATTCTAAGTCCATCCTATTTTTCATGTTTCTTGCTTAAAGAAGGTGATTGGAAATAAGTGCCAAAATTAAACCAACCTTCCCGAGTTGGATGAAGAAGGCTCCATTTGGCTACAACCACAAGTAGTTTTGGACCAACGTGAGTGTCATCTACGTCAACAAACCATCAAGGAAGTGTTAGTCTAGTGGAAAGATACAACTCCAACAGATGCCACTTGGGAACCAACAACCATTCTGCAACAATTTCCTCATCTCAATCCTTGAGGACAAGGCTATTTTTAAGGGGGAGGACATGTTAGGGACATAACCCCTCACATAGGTAGAATACTATATTTCCAAGTAATAAAGGTCAATATTAATAAGGCCTAGCAATAAGGAAGAATAAGTCCAATGTAAAAAGACGTAATAGAAGCTTTCGCTTCTAGAAGGATCTTCCTCTAGATGGTTCTTTTGATAGACATATTTCGTATAAATAGGAGTCGAGGGTATGAGAACTTTGGTCTTGGATATTATTGCAATAGAGCTCTGCTTTCCTGAAGGTTTCTCCCTTGAAGAGGCAAGTGAAAATTTCTCTTAGTAATCAAAGTGCTCTTTCTGGTGTTATTCTGGTATCATTTTGGTATTATTGTGGTGTTATTCTAGTTATATTGTTGTTCATCTGCCTTTTCTAGCTATTTATTTATGTTATGCATACTTTTTTTATGTCTGGAATATTACAATTCACTATTCATTGTTGATGTATATTTTGATTGATGATTGATGCATGAGATAGTATGTATGATGGTACACACTTGATGTATGGTATGGCACATGTTTAGATGCTTGATGATCAGATATAGGTTGATGAGACAGTGACAAAGTTGTGACAGTGATAGTGACATATTTGTGATAGTGATAGAGACAATGACAGTGACAAAGTTGTGATAGAGGTTCTGAAAGTGGCAGAGTCTATGACAGTTGGTCTACATTTATATTTAGGGGTGGAATGATGGGGCAAGGAAAGGTGGTTGTAGCCACCTTCCGGTTGGATCCAGAGAACTTAGGGGGTTGTATCCTCCTTCTGGTTGGAGCCAGAAAATCAGAGAGTTGTATCTTCCTTCAGGCTGGAGCCTGAGAATAGGGGGTTGAATCCTCCTTCCAGTTGTAGCTGGAGAATCAGAAGTTGGTGCTTTCAATGAATGTTTTCTTTTGATAAATATATAAGAAAATCATTTCACTATTTTCTCCCATTTTGGTTTCCACCTAAATACTGGTGTATTGTATATCTATTGTGATGTGATGCTATTTATGATTATACTGTTGATGATATATTAAGTGATAATGATATACTGTTGAATATTGTTGAAGAATAAAATTTGGTCAAAAGTAATATAATTTCTCATTACTGATTCACACCCCTCTCAGTAATCTAACAACAACCAATGAACAGATCAGAGCATTTATGCTGAGTGATAATATAAATTTTGTTGTGTGTGGTTCAAGGTTGTTTTGCACATAATAAAAAAAAATATTTGACAGACGTGGGTGAATGCTACAAGCAAAATATACACCTCACTGGAGTACACACAGACCATTGTAACTTAGAACCAAAATATTCCAGGTGCAAACCACACCAATCAAGAAATTGACACAATAGCACATAGATTTCATCATTGAACGATGATTTTATTATTCTTAGGAAACATTACATAGGGGTGATCTATACACTGTATTTGTGGATTGTTACTCACTATTAGTACCAATATTGCAATTTTCCATGGCTCAGAGACACCTCCTTAATGTGGACAATCTCTATGACTCTTTCGTCCACCAAACTTCAAGCAGGTCACCTCTCCGAGTTCCTCTTTCTGCTACGATACTCCCTCAAATTACCTTGTATCTCCCCTCCATATTTTCCTTCAATACAACCCTCATTGTTTTAATGGGATACCTTTGTAAGGCCAACTATCACATCTATTCATTTCCTCTTCCAATTTTCCAAGAAGACAAAAATAAAATGAAATGAAATGAAACATATTTATTTACAAATTTTACAAACATTTTCCAAGATCCAATTCAGATCATAGCTAGATGGTTGTGACGAAATTGCTTGCCTAATTAGACCCTTGGTTGAGGAAAGCATAATTTGAGGCACCCTTGGTTAATAATCCATTATGTATAATTAGGTTTGGCCTACATGAAATTGATTGGTACTTATAGGTTTGGTGCGGCTATGAATGTTTCATTTACCCAAATGGGTTGTGGTATCTTCCACCCATTACTTTATTAGTGAAACTTGAAATCCCTCCTTCCTCTCATGGCTTCTAGTAATGATTTTTTAGGAACGACATAATGGTAGTTTGATGGTAGGAAACGGTGATCTTATATTGTTGTATTTGTGTTGAATAGTTTTAAATTTTTAAAAAATATATCTTTTTTTTTCTCTAGAATTAACTTTTCTAAAAACAATTGGGCACTTATCTTGATCCGAATATGGTACCCAGTGTAAAGTAGGTGACATACATTCAATGTGATTGATATCATAGGAATCGAATAGAGGATTAGCACAACACACCAAATTACCAATACCATCATAACAATAATGATACCAACCAATTGAACTAACTTAAAAACTTAAAACTATATCTTTTTCTTACAAATATAAGAATCATAATTATATACTTGCATCCTTTATTAAAATAGCAAAAACATTCTAACTAATTAGAAGAAATTAGGGCTCAGAATTAATGCACTTGTAGGTGCATTGGCTTGTAATAGGTGCATCATTGAATATAAACAATTTCATTAATCTAAATAGATGTTACAAGGGGTACTCTTTTATTTAAATGATTTATGATTTGTACATGGTTTCAAATTTTTGTTATGCATGTACATCAATTAAAGTTTGATGGGGTGGCATGAAAATCTACCATTTTGAACATTAACCATTATATATCCATAAATACAAATCAATTTTAAATTAAAAAACCTTTAAATTTATGTTCAATGGTTTCTTTTCTTGAAACAAAAGAAATATTAACAATATTTGTTCTAACTCACAACATTTTGATGTCATGCTTTGTGGATTCTTTTTGACTTCTAATTTTTATTTATGTGATGTTGTTAGCTATCTTACTACAACGAGATATATTCATCTTGATATTTAATTTCACATTAATATTCGCCCTCCAACTGTGTGCTTGTGAATAACCTCACATGTATAAAAAATATGATATAGAGATGGTTTATAATTATCCACGTCAGGAGATTTTCTAATTTAGATGAAGTATTTAGGGTGTAAGTTCATGGGTTGATGTGATAATATCCCCTCTCACTTCAATAATAGTATCATTGGAATTTTGATGGGTATTTTTTATTCTTTGATCAAATTGCACAATTTTTGGCCACCCTTTGGAGGAATTTTGCAAAGTAATTCCACTCAGTAACG
>SNQJ01S0017683.1:167118-177767 GCA_010110895.2 Picea sitchensis
AAAAATGTACTCAACAAATTCCTAGACAAATTTGTGTTGGTTTTTATTGATCATATATTAATTTACTCCAAGAATAGAGAAGAGCATGAAGAGCATCTTAGGCTTGTGCTGCAAGTGCTAAGAGAACATCAACTCTATGCCAAATTCAACAAATGTGACTTCTTCTAGAAGCAAATACATTACTTGGGCCATGTCCTATCAGAAGAAGGAGTAGTAGTAGACCCTGACAAAATCAGGTCTATCATGGAATGGCCTACCCCAAAATATGTTTCGGATATCAGATCCTTTATGGGATTAGCAGGATACTATAGGATATTTATAAAAGGATTCTCCAATATTGGTTATCCAATCATTTCCCTCCAAAAGAAGGGGACAAAATTCATGTGGACATAGAAATGTGAAGAAAGATTTCAGACCCTGAAACATCTACTGACCCATGCACCCGTGTTGAAGATCGCCGATCCCGAAGTTGAATTCCTCATGTGCACAGAAGCCTGTAAGGAAGGGATCAGAGGAGTCCTTATGCAAGGAGTAAGTGTGGTCTACTATGAATCTAAAAAATTGAATGAGCACGAAGTCAACTATGTGACCCATGATCTAGAGCAGGCTGCCATAGTGCACACCTTGAAAATGTTGAGGCATTACCTCATGGGAAGAAAATTTGTACTTATGACAGACCACTATGGATTGTGATATCTGTTTGACCAACCAAAGCTCAATGCCAGACAAGCTAGGTGGATGGCCCCCCTCAACGAGTTTGATTTTGAAATCAAACATATTAAGGAAAAGGAAAATAGGGTGGTTGATGCCCTTAGCAGAAGCATGAAAACAATTCACCTGGATGTGGTGAGTACTTGCGAGATGAATGTCAAAGAAAGAGTCATAAATGCACAAAAGGCAGACACATTCATCCATACCGCGACCTCTTACCTACAACAAGATCCCATTGGAGTAAAGTACAAATACTACCAAATGATGGAAGGAGGCCTACTCACTTACCGAAGAAGATTGTATATCCCAGATTGTGACAACTTGAAGAGGTTCATACTGGATGAACTATATAAAATACCCTATACTGGTCATCCAGGATACCAGAAGATGATCATGGCCACCAGGGAACAATTCTACTGAACTGGGTTGAAGAAAGGCATAGCCGAGTACTTAACCAAATGCATAGAGTGCCAACAGGTTAAAGTAGAACACCGACACCTAGTAGGATTGTTGCAACCTTTACCAATCCCAGAATGGAAATGGGAAACCATCTCCATGGATTTCATCACTGGATTACCAACCTCGACCAAACATAGTGACGCCATCATGGTAGTGGTGGATAAATTGAGCAAGTTTTCTCACTTCATCCCCATCAAGTCGACTTGAAATACAATAGACATCGCTCAGATATTCATGAAAGAGATCTTCAGACTGCATGGTATGCCGAAAGAGATCGTGTCTGACAGAGACACGAAATTCACTTCCAACTTTTGGAAATCACTGATGGCTAGTTTAGAGACCAAGTTTTTATTTAACACTACCTATTACCCTCAAATTGATAGACAGAGAGAAAGAGTGAATGAAATACTAGAAGACATGTTAAGAATGCATGTAATGCATCAACCCAAGAAGTGGAAAACTACCTACCACTGGTGGAATTCGCTTACAACAATGGCTACCAAGAATCCTTAAGGATGAGTCTGTTTGAAGTCATCTATGGTAGGCCGTGCAACACTCCTGTTAGTTGGAGTAATCCCGTAAAAAAAAAATCTTTTGGACTCGACATGTTGAAAGAAATGGAACAACAAGTGACTCTAATAAAACAAAACCTAAAGGTCACTCATAACCAACAGAAAAGTTACGCTGACCAAAAGAGAACCCCAAGAGAGTTCAAGACGAGAGACCATGTATATCTCAAAGTTAGGCCCAGAAAGAGTTCCCTGAAAATGGGAGCTTGTGCCAAGTTGGCACCTCGGTACTATGGATCCTTTGAGGTTCTAGATAGAGTGGGACCTATAGCCTACAGGCTAGCACTTCCTCCCACAATAAAAGCACATAATGTTTTCCATGTTTCATTATTGAAGAAATATGTACATTGATGTAGGAGCATCTCCAACATCAAGCGAGCTAGCGCAAAAGCAAAAGATAGTTGGACAAGCGCCATCACAAATTTTGAAATTTCCTTGAAGTTGTTGCACCATCTTAAATGAAGTCATTTAAGTAGAAGCGCACTTGTATAATGTAAATAGATCTTGAGCCATTTTCTCTCGTCCTTAGTAGGTAGAAGGCATTTAAAGTAGTTAATACAGGTAGATAGAATTTAATTCTAGATTAGACTGGTTGAGAGCACAAGAGGGAAATGGGATATAGACACCCTCATTGTGTATTGTAACATTATGAAGAAACATTGGAGCAAGAGCATGCAGAGAGCTGTGTAAGAACACCCATGTACATATATTTGGATTAATAGAAAAGGTTGATTCAAATTCATGGTTTTGTGTTGTTCTCTGTGTATTGATCCTGAATGATATGCTCATGAATGTTTGCTTCCTGTTACACATTTGCGTTATATCCTATGTATATGATTTCATGTTTTAAGTTTAAAGTCTGAAAGGAAGAAGGAATGAGTTTCAATTCTTTCTCTATCTGAGCAAGAGTTCCTGCAAGGAGTGCAGTTGAAGTGTCCGCAAGGAGTGCGTTGACAGAGGGTTCAGATAGGGTTTCTTTTGTTATCATTCATCTCAGGAGTGTATTTGGGCACATGATCCATATAAGGAGTGCGCAGGCTAAGCTAATTCTCAGAGTTGCGAGTCTGAGCAAAGCATTTAAAGACTACTGTTGCAGGTGTGCGCAGGGTCGAAGTATTTCAACATTGGGATGTGTTTGAAAGTTTGCCGCAAGGAGTGCGTGCAGGGCTCTTCTGAAAGCTTAGGAAGGATAAGGCCTTTGAAGTTGATGAAGGACAGCGTAGGGAAATTGCGACTGGAATATTCAAGAAGGCGTCGTAAGTTCGCACCGCAGGTAGACAAGTTGTGGAGGAACACTTGGCCATTCGTAGGAATCGCCAAGGAGGAACAGATGGTCGGTATTCTCTAAGGAGGATTCGTGACATCCCATGAGCCATTATATCTCATAGAGGAGTAGGGGGAGATATGGCAAAGTATTCCCGACAGCTAGAGATTTGTGTGGGCCACAATAGAGTTAGCAAGGTGGATAGGTGGCACACCTTTTCGGGGTTTCACGACGAGAAGTCCCGAAACATATGCATTAGGATTCGCGATATTGCGAACTCCAAAATGCCGATGGAGTGAAGGAGTTGAAAAGTCAAACTCGCATGTGTGTCGGAGTTTCGGCATATTGGGATTCGGGGGTCGATAAAACAAGTTGTTCGACATCATGAGTGTCGAAATCATGATAGGGAAAACCCTGATAGGAAAAAGTCAGCGTTGACTAGTTGTCGGGTTTTGGGGATTCGAGAGACCTACTCTTGACCATTGGATTCGCGAAGTCGTGAATTCCGATCTCTCGATTGAAAAGAGGGGGATCCCATGAGGATTGTTGTGGGTGCAGATTTCCCGATAGGGAAATATAAGGACGTTAGAGTTCTTCGGGCCAGTGGTAGAAGGAAAGATCCTGTGAGCACGCAGACCGCCTGACCTACGGGTTGAGAGGTAGCGGGCGTGTTGCATCAGTTTGGTATCAGAGCATAGAAAGGTTCTTTGCTTTCTGTAGAAAAGAGAAAAGAGAATTCTCCATGCCGCCAAGGAGGAGGGACATGCAAACACCAAATCCACCAGAGGATAGGGAAATACCGAGAAGAAGAGGCAGGCAGATGACAGATCCAACTATGGAGAGAGAGATGCCTGATCTACGAGCCAGACTCAAAGACATGGAGACAATGCAAATATGCATAGTTAGTGCGGGGGATCTCAGTGATTCTGAAAGTGAAGCTGAGGCTGAACGTGAGGAAGAAGTTGCAGCTAAAGATGCATCAAACAAATGTTTTATCAGAGCTATTGCAAGGATGGGTGCAAGAGAGAAGATGGACATTCCAGTTTACGAGGGAAACTTGGATGCAGAGGAGCTTCTAGACTGGATTAGAGCTCTGGACACATGCTTCGACTATGAAGATGTCGAAGAGGACAAGAAAGTCAAGCATGTTGTCACAATATTGAAAGGACATACAATATTGTGGTGGGATGAACTACAAGCTGACAGACACTGTAAGGGCAAGCAGAAGATCAAGAGTTGGGACAGAACGATCACGAAGATGAAGGCAAAATTCATCCCCAGGGACTATCAAATTACTCTGTTCAGGAGGATGTAGAACCTGAGACAGAAGCTGATGACAGTGAGAGAATACACTGAGGAATTCTACAAATTGAACATCAGGGTAGGTCATCGGGAGAGCGGTGATGAAAAAGTTGCTAGATACATGAATGGATTGAGATATGATATCCAGGATGAGATGAGCATGGTAACCATCCAAACAGTGGAAGATGCTTATCATATGGCTCTGAAAGCGGAAGAGAAGTTGAGCCGAAAGTAGAGTCAGAGGGGCTGAGGCAAAAGTCAGCCTAGAGGTAAATCAGTTGCCCAGGATAAATATTAGAAGCCCAGAGAAGACTGGAAAAAACCTTAGACTCGAACTGAGAGAGGTGGAACCTCATAAAGAGGGCCATATGTTGAACTACGAGGGTAACATACTGAGCAGAGAGGAGATTATGCTGACAATACCACTTTTCCTCGTACTAAAGGTAGAGGAAGAGGAAGAGGTGGAGTAATAACATGCTTCACATGTGGGAAGAATGGGCACAAGTCTTATGAGTGTCCAGACAAAAAGAAGGAAGGGGGAAAAGCTCACATTTCCAAGGCACAGAGGTGGGATGTTGAGGCAGAAGACACTGAAGGTGGAAGATCGCTGATGATGTGAAAAGTCCTTTTGACACCTGAGAAGGAGGTGGAGAGTTCAGTCCAAAGGACCAAACTTTTTAGGACTACTTGAAAGACCAAGGATAGGGTATGCAAGGTCATTGTAGACAGTGGTAGCATGGATAATCTCATTTCTATGGAGATGGTAGAGAAGTTGGAGCTGGAGATGACTTATCATCCAAGCCCATACAGGGTTTCGTGGCTACAAAAAGGACATCAGGTAACTGTTACTAAACAATGTTTAGTTGAATTTAAGATAGGGGGATATAATGATAAGATTTTATGTGATGTCATTCCTATGGATCTTTGTCATCTATTGCTGGGTAGACCATGTAAATATGACAGGAATGTGATTCATGATGGGAGAATGAACACATATACCCTAGAGAAAAATGGGAGGACACACATGTTGCTTCCAATCAAGGATAAGGAGGTGAAGCTGGAAGTAAGCAACATTGTACTTCTCATGAGTGGGAAGGAACTTCTTACCGAGGTTAAGAAGAAGGAGAATCCATAGTTCATTGTGGTCAGGAAACCAAAGATTGTTCTGACTAGCACAAGAGTAGATGATTTACTAGAGGAAGTTTAGGAACTGCTGGAAGAGTTCGCTGACATCATAGTGGAAAAATTATCTCGATCGTTGCCACCGATGAGAAGTGTGAGTCATCATATTGATCTCATACCAGGAGCCAGTTTTTCGAACAAAGCCACGTATAGATTAATGCCACAAGAGAATGAAGAGGTTAAAAGGCAAGTCCAGGAGTTGTTGGACAAAGGTTTGGTCAGGGAGAGCTTGAGTCCATGTGTTGTTCCAACAGTACTCAGTCCAAAGAAAGACGGAGGCTGGAGGATGTGTATTGACTCAAGGGCGATCAATAAGATAACCATCAGGTATAGATTTCCATTGCAGAGGATGGATGATCTGATGGATTGCTTGAGTGGAGAAAAATATTTTTCAAAGATTGATTTGAAAAGCGGTTATCATCAGATCCGCATGAGAGAAGGTGACAAATGGAATACAACATTCAAAAACAACGAAGGGTTGTATGAATGGCTTGTTATGCCGTTTGGTTTAACAAATGTGCCAAGTACTTTCATGAGGTTGATGAGCGAAGTCCTGAGGGAGTTCATCGAAAAATTTGTCATTGTGTATTTGGATGACATACTGATCTATAGTAAGACAGTGGCAGAGCACCTGAAGCATTTGGCTACAGTGATGCAGAAGCTACAACAGGAGAAGCTATTGATAAATATAAAGACGTCCTCATTCATGAAGACATAGCTCATTTACTTGGGATTTGTTATTTCTACAAATGAGTTGAAGATGGATCTAGATAAGGTGGAAGTGATCAAGAATTGGCCATCACTGAGGAATATCTTTGAGGTGAGAAGTTTTCATGGATTGGCTAGTTTCTACCAAAAATTCATTAGGAATTTCAGTGGAATTAGCACAGCGATGATGGATACAGTAAAGAAAAGACACAAGTCTTTTCATTGGACAGAAGAGGCTGAGAAAATTTTTAATCTGTTGAAGAGGAAGATTACGGAACAACCAGTTTTGGTGTTGCCGGATTTCCATAAGACATTTCAAGTGAAATGCGATGCAAGTGGATTTGCAATCGGGGCAGTCTTGAGTCAAGAAGACAGGCCGATAGCGTATTTCAACGAGAAGTTGAATGAAGAAAAAGTGAAGTACTCCACGTATGATAAGGAGTTCTATGCTATCATCCAGGCATTAAAGAAATGGAGGCATTAATTAATTCCGAAAGAGTTTGTCTTGTACAGTGACAATCATGCATTGCAGTTTGTGACTCAACAGAAGAAGTTGAATTAGAAACATGTCAAATGGGTTGAGTACATGCAGAATTTCACTTTTGTGATTAAACATATTTCTGGTACTGCTAACAAAGTGGCTAATGCTTTGAGTAGGAAGTGTTTGTTGTTGCAAGAGTTCAGAGTCAAAACGTTGGGTTTTGATGATCTTAGGGACATGTACGCTGATGATCTATATTTTAAGGAGGCATATGAAGCAGCTGAGAATCCAATTCTCAGAGAAAAAATCCCATGGATAGACTACATGATCCAGAAAGGATTACTGTTTAGAGGTAATCAACTGTGTATTCTGAAATGCTCCATGAGGGAGAACTTGTTGATGGAGAAACACAGTGGAGGATTGGCAGGGCACTTTGGTCATGACAAGATGTTCGCAAAGATGAATGAGTCATATTTTTGGCCGGGAATGCGAGTAGACGTCAAGATATTCATAGACAGATGCAATATTTTCCATCATTTGAAGGGGAGGAAGCCGAATGCGGGGTTTTATCAACCATTGCCCATACCAGAAAGGCCATGGGATGAAGTTAGCATGGATTTTTTATTGGGGTTGCCAATAACACAAAGAGGTGTTGATTCAATCTTTGTGGTGGTGGATAGATTTTCTAAGATGGCACACTTCATTCCATGTCAGAAAACCAGTGACGCAACTCATATTGTGAATCTTTTTTTCAAATAAGTCATTCGACTTCATGGCTTACCAAGAAGCATAGTTTCAGATCGAGACACCAAATTTATAGGGAATTTTTGGAGGACCTTATGGAAGAAGCTAGGAACTAACTTGTCATTTAGTTCAGCTTATCATCCTCAAATGGATGGATAGACAGAAGTGGTAAACAAAAGTCTGGGAGACTTGCTGAGAATCTTGGTGACGGAGCACCACAGCCAGTGGGACAACATACTACCACATGCAGAGTTTTCTTATAACGACTCGGTTAATAGGAGCACAGGGTAGAGTCCATTTCATATTGTCTATGACATGCAACCTAGAGGAATTTATGAGCTGATAGATTCAAAACGGACTGCGACTAGGAGCGCTATTGCTGAAGAATTTGCAGAGGCAATGAAAGAACTTCACAGCCGGGTGAAGGAGCGATTGCAGAAATCAAGCCAGGAGTATAAGTGTAGAGCAGATCAACACAAGAAACAACTTCAGTTTGAGGTTGGTGACTTGGTCCTAGCACATTTGAGAAAAGAAAGGTTTCCGAGAGGAACATATAACAAGTTGAAGATGAAGAAAATCGGACCATGTAAGGTCTTGAAGAAATTTGGGGCGAATGCCTATGAGATTGAATTACCCGATGGGATTGAAATTTCTCCGATATTCAATATCTTGGATTTGTACCCACATAGAGTTGAGGAAGTGGGAACTGAAAATGAGCAGCCAGTGATCCAGTGGACACAACAGATGCCAGTTGCAGATAAGCCATAGATGGAGTGCATACTGGACAAAAGAGTAAGAAAAAGGACTAGGTGGAAGCAATACTTTGAGTATCTGGTCAAATGGAAGAACCATTCAGTTGAAGATTCCAGTTGGGAGACCGAAGCAGAGATCCAGAAGCATGGAAAAACCGTGCATGAGCTCATGGACAGGAGCCCATGAAAGTTTTCAAGCGAGGGAGTATGATGCAGGAGCATCTCCAACATCAACCAAGCCAGCGTGGAAGCAAAAGAAAGATGGACAAGTGCCAACACAAATTTTGAAATTTCCTTGAAGTTGTTGTGCCATCTTAAATGAAGTCATTTAAGTAGAAGCACACTTGTATAATGTAAATGGACTTTGAGCCATTTTCTCTTGTCCTTAGTAGGTAGAAGACATTTAAAGTAGTTAATGCAGGTAGATATAATTTAATTATAGATTAGACTGGTTCAGAGCGCAAGAGGGAAACGGGACATAGACACCCTCATTGTGTATTGTAACATTATGAAGAAACATTGGAGCAAGAGCATGCAGAGAGTTGTGTAAGAACACCCATGTACATATATTTGGATTAATAGAAAAGGTTGATTCAAATTCATGGTTTTGTGTTGTTCTCTGTGTATTGATGCTGAATGATATGCTCATGAATGTTTGCTTCCTGTTACAAATTTGCGTTATATGCCGTGTATATGATTTCATGTTTTAATTTTGAAGTCTGAAAGGAAGAAGGAATGAGTTTCAATTCTTTCTCTATCTGAGCAAGAGCTCCTGCAAGGAGTGCAGTTGAAGTGTACACAAGGAGTGCGTTGACAGAGGGTTCAGATAGGGTTTCTTTTATTCTCATTTATCTCAGGAGTGTAGTTGGGCATAGGAGCCGTGCAAGGAGTGTACAGGCCAAGCTAAGTCTCAGAGTTGTGAGTCTGAGCAAAGAATTTAAAGACTACTGCTACAGGTGTGCGCAAGATCAAAGTATTTCAACACTGGGACGTGTTTGAAAGTTTTCCACAAGGAGTGCGCGTAGAGATCATTTGAAATTTCAAGAAGGATAAAGCCTTCGAAAATGCTGAAGGAAAACATAGGGAAATTGTGACTGGAAGATTCAAGAAGGCGTCGTAAGTTCACACCGCAGGTAGACAAGTTGTGGAGGAACACTTGGACATTCGTAGGAATCGCCAAGAAGGAACGAATGGTCAGTATTCTCTGAGGAGGATTCACAACATCTTGTGATCCATTCGATCTCATAGAGGAGCAGGGGGAGATATGGCGAAGTATTCCCTAGAGGTTCAAAGCTCAGGAGGGGCAGGACCATAGATCTAAGCCATAAGGGCCGTCGGATTTACTCGTGAAATTTCATATCGGGGTTTCGTGGCTTGGAACGCCGTAACATTGCAATGGAAATCGCGATATAATGATATGCGATATCCTGACAACCTGAGATTTGTGTGGGCCACAGTGGAGTTAGCGAGGTGGATAGGTGGCACACCATTTCAGGGTTTCACAGCGAGAAGTCCCAAAACATATGCATTAGGATTCACGATATTGTGAACTCTAAAATGCCGATGGAGTGAAGGCGGTGAAAATTCAAACTCATGCGTGTGTCATAGTTTCGTCATATAGGGATTTGGGGGTCAGTAAAACAAGTTGTTCAACATCACGAGTGTCGAAATCGCGATAGGGAAAACCCCGATAGGAAAAGGTCAGCGTTGACTAGTTGGCAAATTTCGGGGATTCAAGAGACCTATGCTCGAACGTTGGATTCACGAAGTCATGAAGTCGGATCTCCTGATTGAAAAGAGGGGAATCCCATGAGGATTTTTGTGGGTGCAGATTTCCTGATAGGGAAATAGAAGGACGTTAGAGTTCTTCGGGCCAGTGGTAGAAGGAAAGATTCTGTGAGCATGCAGACCGCCCGACCTGTGGGTTGAGAGGTAGCGGGCTTGTTGTGTCATACATGATTCTAATCGTATAATTGACTGGTCTATGATCCAGGTGGAACCAAAGGGAGAATTTCTACCAGAACTTCAATGCATACTAGACAAAAAGGAAACCCCGCTTCGGAACCGAACCATTGCACAGGTCAAGGTGCAGTGGAGACATTTTTTCCCAGATGAGGATACATGGGAAATGGATGATCCAGGTGGATATCAGTGGCCACCCACCTTTTCCAAATGGTTTAAAATGACTTTCTGGCAATTTTGGCAATTTACTATTTTTAGCAAGTTTTAACTTTCGGGGCCATTTTGAGGGCCCAAATGAAGGTTTTTTGAGATCGAGGTTCTCAATGATAGCCAAAGGAATGATTGAGCCCCCAAAATGAATTTCCTCGATGATACATTTTCAACGAGCTATCACACGCCTAAAACAAAGATCATATGCAAAAGTTACGACCCCGGGAAGTTGATGTACTCACTTACCCAAACGGGGCCCACATGACTTTTAGCGCTTCATCTCCTAGGGTTAGGTTTTTGGATGT
>SNQJ01S0017683.1:178773-192003 GCA_010110895.2 Picea sitchensis
ATGATGGTTAATGATTGATTTAATTATTAATTAATTAATTAATTAATTAAGTATTAAATAAAATGTGGAGAATAAAATATAATATTAAATTAAGTTGCTTATACAACAAGGGATAACATAAGAATCCCGAGAAGATAAGAAAATTAATAAGGTAATAAATGTAAGGATAAGGGAGTAAATGAAGGGAAGGTGGTGAAGGAGGGATAAGGGGGGGAAAGGAGTTTGGGAGAGGGGATTATTTGACGGGAGTTGGGGATGAATTTTGGAGAAGGGATTAGCAGAGTGAAATTGGAGAGGAATTGACACAGTGCACCGGGGGTTTGATGAGGGTTTTGGGCTCGGAGGGCTAGGATATCCGTTGATATCCTAGGGCTAGGAGCTAACTAGTCGGCAGGGAGGTCGATTTTGGGTGGTGTTCTAAAGAAGTGGGAAGGAAGCAAGCTGTAGACAAAAGGAAGGATTTTAGCATCAGAGTTAAGGTATTTAATTCAAATTTATGCATTTTTTTAATTAGATTTATTACTCATTGATAAATTTTACTTGTGTAAGTGTTGAGAAAATTTGGAATTATTCTTCTTCTATAAACCTTGTAGAATTACTGTACATTTGGTAGAATTACTTAGAGGTTAATTTAAATTCGGTCTTTACATTTGGTATTAGAGCCTAGGTTTGAAATCTGGGCCTAAAGGGCCAAAACTCCAAGATCAAATTGCCCTCCTCTTAACCTGCAAACAACTCCAAGCCCTAACTCCTGCAAACAAAACATGAGAAATGACATTAGAGCGTAAAAAGAAACTTAAGATAAAAAAAAAAAACCTTTTTCAATGTAAAGATAACATGATTTTATGTAAGTACCATATATCTTTATATAAAATTATATTTTTGGAAATTATTTTGTTAATATAACAAGAAGATGTTTCTATTAGCTACATAGAATTTACATGATGCGTTCAATACAAACAGGTGTATACATAGACTGCAAAAAAAAAGGGGGGGTTTCTAAGTATCATATCTATTTGGCTTTACTATCTATTATTTTATTGTTTTATTTGGGTTAGCATTTTTTCCCACCGATTCACATAAGTGGTAAGGTGTCCACTGTCCACTATGGCCATCCATCAGGAAGGTCTGTATTGGGGTCGTTTAAATGAAACCCTGTTTTGGCTTACTTAGAATATAGAGGATAAAAGGATAGACTGGACTATAAGAATTACGCATCCTTCAATAGAGTTAATAGGTAGTTGGCTTCTACTCTCTTCCCTCGAATCAGATTGACCTAGAGAAGAGGTTACGATAAGGCCGCTAATAAGAAGATCAACATATTAGAAAAGGTGACTTTTTTTTTAACCTTATGCTTTGATGGATTCGTTTGTGGCTGCCAAGACTTCCTGCTATCAGGAGATTCCATCATCAGATATACCCCAGTAAAGGATCTACCTTCTTGATTCCCTATTAGACTATTAGGAAATCCCTATCCCTTTCTAACTCGCTGCTAGAACTAGTCGTTTGACAACTCCTTCTAGTCTCCAGTTCAATTTCCCCTATTATAGCTTTATTATCCCTAGGCGCAGTTTATACGCATTATACGCATTTGAAGCTCTTTAAAAAACTTCTCTTGGCTCCTTCACAAGGTTCAACAACTAATATACTAGCTATACTTAGAACAAAGACTCGTACGAATAAGGTTAATAGGTAGTTGGCTTCTACTGTGACTCCATGAGAATGGAAGTTGGTGGAAGATGCAGCAGAGCAAACTAGTACCCCTCGGTCCAATTCCAGCTGCTGTTTCTCTCTCAGGACTTCCTAGGTAAATCGATTATTACATTAAGGAAGATGATCAGTTCTCAGGAATCTATTGAAATATATTCTGTAGTTATACTTCTCTACTGTAAAATCTGTTTAACAAGACCTGCGAACAAAAATCATTGAATTTCAGTATGGTTCTAGTTTAAGGATAAAACAGTAATGGCAGAAGAGGCAATCCTCCAGTGATTTTGGTTTCATATATATAGCTTTTATAAAAGTAATATGAACTGTTTTCTTAAAAAAAAAAAATAGTGAATAAGGATGGCCATATATAGTTTAAAGTAATACTCGAAATCGCCAGAAGAAAAAGCCCATGCTTTGGTGTAGCACCGGTGGCTACTCTTTATAGAGGTTATTTCAGATATCCTGGACTCAAGAAAGGAATGAAAAAAAAAAATGACTGAGTGACTATATCATGGGAATATTCCACTACTGAATGAAGAGAACTTGGCTAAGCCCATTGAGAATACTCGAGTATAACCATTCCATCGTAGACTGAAGACCTGCTCCAGTCTCGAGGCAAAAGAGTGAAGGTGGGAATCGACAGAGGGCGCTGTAAAGGCCATTACATTTGAAAACTTAACGGATAGCAACAGAGAGCCGAACTTCCGAAACAGTAATACATAGGGACAAAAAAAAAATAAGACTTCAATAATCGAAACCCTTGAAATGTATATTAGTAAGAAGAAATGTATAATACACTATGAGGAAATCTGCAAATACCTTGGAAAGTCGAGTATCGTTGATGGTTTCTAGTGAAGCCTCAAGGGACTACCAAATCGACGCCCATGCATAATCTCAGGAAGGACCTAACCCAATAGCGTAGGAACCCAAGTATGCATCGATTAACCAGTACCCAAACTGTAATGGAGAATATACACTGTATAACTACAGAAAGAAAATGTTCAAAAATGGTCATAGACAGTTGAGTTGTAACACTGGAGAGAAAACAAGACAATGAGAACCAGAGCCTCAACCGTGGTGAAGTCCTCCGTTGGTTTCACCTCTGAGAAGGGGTGGGATGGGCTTTGAAGATGGGTGTACGAAATCACCAGGACATCCCGTTCGCCGTACCCTCTGAAACAATAACATTGAAACAACTAGCACCTAGAGGGTTAAAATACACAGAGAGCGAGCAAAAGCCTTTGGATCGGCCATTAAAACTGGTGATTCAAGATGGGATATGGCCCGCAAATTTACCAGCAAATTGTAGCACCAACAGAGTAGTGTGAAGCCCTCATCCAACAATTGAATTAAACGTCCATCTCCTCAAATGACCCGCTGAGCCACAGCTTCAATCTTCTTCACGATTTTGTCAAAATTCAGCAAATACGCTAAAGCCTACAACGCTGAACGATTCTGCATCGTTTCCAGAATCTCCACAGACAAGGCCAGCTCCATGGCATAAACGACTTTACCCTTCTGAGAGTTGTCAAACTCCATGATGGTAGGCAATCAAAAAAAAATAAAGATGGAGATAACTAATTAATACACGAGTCATGCATGCGAACAAAATGCATGCCACATGCCAATACCTCATAAGAAATAAAACGTGGACTTCCTTATGCGCAGTAGCACTTTTTTTTATATATATTTTTATTTATTTTACTTTAATTTTATATTTAATTTTTTTTAAATTTTACTAAATTTAATTTCATGGTTTAAATCGTAAATTTATTTTTTATTTTTTTATTATCATTTTATTTTTTTATTCTTTTTTATTATTATTTTAAATTGTAATAAATTAAGGGTTTAATTTTTTTTATTATAATTATTCTAAAAAAAAAAGAAGGGTTTCAAAATAAAATAAAATATTATGGTATTTAAATTTTAAATTAAATTAAGATATGCCGCATGCCACATACCTCAAAGGAAACAAAACCCAGACTTCAGCACCAACACACACACACACAACACACACGCCCCCAGCCGCGGTGGATGATGACCCAATTGCCCTGGCTAGGGAATTGGCTTGAAAGATAGCTTAATATCTCTATTGACTACTTGCCCTATTTGGAGTTAGGTCGGGAAAGAGGAGTTGACACCCAAGATAGTTCAGCAGAGGAAGGATAAGAATGGAGCTGGAAGTAGGTTAGGAGGAAGGGATGAGTAGTAATAGTTGAGACTATATGGAGATCTGCCATGTGGTGGATTTTGATGAAGAAAATGTGTAATATGAATAGTTCATTATTATGTAACTAACCACCGCTATTTTAAAATAAATTATTGAACCAAACAATTGTAATTAAACGAATTCTCAAACAATCAATTAATTGATTGTTTGTCTTTTTATAAAAGACTAGTCTTGTCGACCGATTGGCACTGCACATAAAATACTAAAGGATGATGTTTGATTTATTAGTACATGTAATGAAAGCATTGCATGTACTAGCTTTGCCAATATACATATTTTGTACATATACACTAGTATGTAAGCGGGTTTTCTTGACTTACTTGATTAATAATGCTTATTACTTGTTATGAATGTGTGAACCATGTTCTCGTTTTTTGTACCATAAGATAATCTTAACTTCGATCTAAGTTTCCCTCAAGGGTGGGTGTAACGACCCCTGATTGTTGGCAGAAGTATACCTCACTTAATAATATAATCCTAAAATATTAGCTAAACTATATTTATGTCTTAAAATAACATTTCTAATCATCATTATTAAATAGTTTTTCATGATGAGCACGATTGATTTAATTATTAATTCATTCATTAATTAATTAAGTATTAAATGTGCTGGTGGAGAATAAAATATAATATTAAATTAAGTTGCTTATACAACAAGGGATAACATAAGAATCCCGAGAAGATAAGAAAAATTAATAAGGTAATTAAATGTAAGGATAAGGGAGTAAATGAAGGAAGGTCGTGAAGAGGGATAATGGGGGGGAAAGGAGTTTGGGAGAGGGTATTATTCGAATAGGAGTTGGGGATGAATTTTGGGATAGGGGGATTGGCAGAGTGAAATTGTGAGTGGAATTGACACAGAAGTGCACCTGGGGTTTGTCGGGATGTTTTGGGCTCTGAGGGCTAGGATATCCGCTGGATATACTAGGGCTAGGAGTTAACTAGTTGGCATGGAGGTCGGTTTTGGGTAGTTCTAAAGAAGCGGGAAGGAAGAAAGATGCGGACAACAGGAAGGATTTTATCATCATAGTTAAGGTATTTAATTCAAATTTATGCATTGTTTTAATTAGGTTTATTACTCATTGATAAATTTAACTTGCGTAATTGTTGAGAAAATTTGGAATTATTCTTCTTCTATAAACCTAGTAGAAACTACTGTACATTTGGTAGAATTACTTAGAGGTTAATTTAAATTTGGTCTTTACAACCTCATCTCACAGAGGTCGTCAAACAAATTGGGATTGTCGACAACATCACACCAAGTAACCATTAACATTGGGTGGTCACGCAAGGAGGAGAGATCTTCGCGGTTTACCAACGTTGTCGATTATCATATGACATCCAACCTTCAAGGATGAGGTATTAATTGATGTTGCCCCACTGGATGTCTCAATGGATTCCGTTCTTGGGCCAACCATATATGTGGAGACGCCATGTTGTTTATGAGTCTCAAATTCAGTGTCATTGTTACTTTGGGGGTCATCTCACAGACACTGTGAGGTATTCCAACTACTCTGCTCAACCCAAAAGTGTCAGCAAGGTAGTATCCATACCTAATAATTTATCTTCTTCACAATCTGCTCAAAAAGAGAACAAAAGGACATTACCACTACATTCTTGCCCCAAGCACCTTCTATCCAACGTATGCTGTGCCCATTGGCCGCTAAAAGTGCAAAGATTCCTTCGCATTATCGCCCTCCTCATGTATCTCGACTTGTTGAGCAGCCTCAACCGCAATAGGTTCGCGACAGATTTCCACAAACCAAGCAACACGAAGTCTCCAACAATACAAGCAACTAACCAAGATGCAAATTCAATGAATGATTTTCCTCTCCTGAACTCAAATTTAATGGATACCCATTGATTCCTCTAAGGAGGGGAGGATTTATTCAAGTGGATATTGGTGGCCACCCACCTTTCAAATGGATCAAAATGGTTTTCCTCGGGCAATTCTTGGTAATTTTACTATTTTATTAGTTTTAACTTTTAGGGCCATTTTGAGGGCCTTAAATGAAGGTTTTTAGAGATTGAGGTTCACAATGATATCCAGTTAGAATTATTGATTCCCCAAAATGAATCTCCTTGACAATACCTTCAACGTGAAAGCTGTCACACACCTAAAACTGAGATCGATGCAAAAAGTTAGGACCCTCGGAAGTTGATGTACTTACTTACCCAAACGGGGCCCACATGACTTTGGCGCTTCATCTCCTAGGGTTAGGTTTTTGATGTTTAGGACTTTGTAATTCCCGCTTATTGTAAAAGGGTCTTCAGAGCCTCATTGTAATCATCTTCTTGCTATCAATAGCTTTCATCACATCTCTTCCTCGAGATAAGCTGCCACCATTCTAACAGTCTTTCACTCAGATTTTATAGTAGTCTCGCATTTCTCCGATTAATAGAAATTGTATTACTGTATATCCGGTGGTTCTATGGTTTCATCTCTACCGCATTTCAAGAGTATTATTGGACATTTGCAATATCTCCGCTCATTTCTTTATTATATCAGCCTCATTTTGTGCCAAAATAACCAGATCAATGGAGGACGCCATGAAACAAGTATATCCAATTTTGTTTACCTCTCAGAGATACATGTCATGATGATAGATAGAACATTGAGGATAATGTTCCTTTAACGGGGAGGGAACTGTAACACCCTATTCCCCCAGTCTATAAAAATAATTATGCAAGCCAAGAACTGTGGCAAACCTAAGATGTGAATGTGATTCCTCAATGGACCTTTGTGTTAAGGTCGATGAATGTAAATAAACATTATGAATATATCTATATCTATATCTATATCTATATCTATATCTATATTCATATTCATATATATATATATATATATATATATATATATATATATATATATATATATATATATATATATATTTATTTATTTATGTTGTAGGACTTCTTGGAGGGGGATGTGCTGAAAAAGAGACCACGATGGCTAAAGAAAGGTGGTGGAAGGCACCTGGAATGGTGGCACTAACTTCCACTAAAACCAATACCATATTTGGTCTTCACTGGCCCAGAGAACCAAGGGCGACTCGCTGGCCTTGAAATGAATTACTTGACAGGATGGTAGGAGAAGAGGCTCCTCATGAGTTAATGAGGGATGGGGGTGAATCACCCATCTGTGGAGGCCTCAGACCTAACCACCGAGGGGAAATTCATGCCACACACAACATCATTGGAAAAGAAAAGGCAGTTAAAGGTGTGGGAGGGGGGGAAAAAACACGAGGGGAGATCGCAAAAAAGATCATAAGAACTATGGATCAAAATACAGAGTGAGTGATAGCAGAGAAGAAGGAGATTAACCTTCATTCTCGATCACTGAAGAATAGATACAGAGAGTCTCAAGCATCGTGGTCTAGATCGGGGGTGGCTAGTGGTAAATCCATTCAGAGTCACTGAGCCTATGGTTGGGTGGAAACGAGAACCCCTCTCAGCAGTTCCATTAAACCCGGTGTTTTTCTGATAAGTGTTATATCTTGTATCTTGAATTTAAATATCTTGGAATGTATGCTCATGGTTTGAACACTTATAAATGGTTTCTGTGTAGAAATGTCTGCATGGTGTTTTGGTTGGAATGGTGGTTGCATGCTTAGGTTGGAATGACCACATTCGGCTTATATATACATAGATATATATATATGTGTTTGAATGAATCCAGTTTTTAAGTCTATTTTCGGGAGGTTGTTTTCCTTACTTATGTCTCATGCTTCCCTGGATAGATTTCCTCACAGGGACACCCTTTTGGGAAAGTTCCCTCACTCTATAGAGCCAGGGTAAGCGTCTAGAAAGGGCTTCCTTCACCATAAAAACCTTGAGCTTTATCACTACCAGTCATAGAAGCTAATAGCTCAGAGATTTTAAGAGGACCTTCCAATCGAGTCTTCAAACCTAGTGAAATTTACCCAAGGGCATGAAGAAGGAATTAATGGCGTAGTTTTTAAAATCCTACATGGGAGAGAATGGTATTCTTAGACTTCGATATTTCATAGTTTTTCCACCTGGGGTATCTAGGTGCGAGTCCTTTTGTACTCAAGAATCTCGAAACCCTGATCCATGAAATCCAGAAATGACAGCGTGTGGATGAATTAAGGACCTTTCGGTGGTTCGGTACCTAGGATACCCTTCCTCTTGCTAAATGCATGAATGATATCCTTTCAGAGGATCTAAGGTCTGTTACGACCGTTAAATTGGATGAAGGAACACAGGCGTTAATGCCTTGACCCCTTTTTTTTAACCTTCGTAAGTAGCGAAGAAATCGGGATCGTCGATTCCAAGACCCATGGGAGTACCTAGACCATCCAACTATAGAGTATACATTGCTGCCGGTAATCCTTTTAGCTTTTGGACACCTGAGAGATCATAGGGTAAGAACCCTTGTTCTCACAACCTGTGAAATCCTGACATATAAAATCCTGAAATGCTAGCATGTGGGTAAGTTATGAGTTTTCAGAGTTTCGACACCCAGGGTACCTAAGTGAGAGTTCTCCTGTACTTGCAAGTCCTGAAACCCTGATTCATGAAAACCTGAAATGACGACGTGTGAAACGAGTTAGGACATTTTGGTGTTTCAGAACTCAGAATACCCAAGGGAGTATTTTCTTGTACTCGCAAGTCCTAAAACCCCGACTTGCGAAATCTCAAAATGATAATAGTATGCGGAAGATATAAGATCTCAGAGTTTTGGTACCTGGGATATCTAGAGGTGAGTCCCTTGTACTCACAAGCCCCTAATCCCTGACCTGCAAAATTTCAATGGGTGAAATCCTGAAATAGATGCGTAGGTTTAAGAGTTTGTATTTCAGAGTTTCGGCTCCTGGAAAGTCTAGGTGCGAGACCTGCTGTCTACGCACTTCACGAAACTTCGATTCATGAAACCACAAATTGGACCAGCATGGGTAAGTATTGATGTCCAGTATTTCAGGAACCAGGATATTCAAGGATAAGTTCCCTTGTACCAACTAGTTGTGAAATCCCGAACTGTGAAAACCTGAATTTGGTCAAGTGTATGATGAGCGGGTGTATTGAATTTTCGACATTCAGGTAGTCGAGGTGCATGAAGCTTCGACCTCTTATATCATGAAGTTCCGATATGTGAAACCTGAATCATAGAATCCCGAATTGGCATAGTGTGAATTGATTCGACATTTTGGCTTTTCGGAACCTAGAAGATCCAAGGGTGAGTTTCCCTTGTACTCGCAAGTCCCGAAATCCCGACTTACGAAGTCCCGAAAAATAAGGTGTGGAGAAGTTATTATACTTCAGTATTTTGGCACTCGGGGTACCTAAGTGCAGGCCCCATGTGTTCACTAGTCCCGAAACCCCCGACTCACGAAATCCCAATGGAGGAAATCCCAAAATAGTGAAGCATGTTAGAGTTTGGTGTTTTGGAGTATCGACTCCCGGGAAACCCAGTTGCAAGACCTCCTGTCGTTGCACATCCTGAAATCCTGATGGAATAAACCTCGAAAGGTGGAGTGCCATGTTTTTAAATTTGAGGCAATTTTTAGGTATGACAAACTATTGGTCCCCTTCAGATTTCGGCACTTCGAGAGATAAGAGAGCAGGGGATTGCATGCAGCGCAATTTCCCGAATAGCGGAAGCCGGAAGTACCTCTCTGGTAAGGCCCGTGGTCATGACCCATGATCACATGGGTAAGGATAAGGGATGGTAGGAACTACATTAGGCCCCATAGGAATTTGAGGAATTCTGTTCCTCGGTGAAATGAAGGAAAAAATTGAAAAATCTTAGTTCCTGTAGTGGGTATGTTACAGGTTTACCCATGATTAGACCTTATTGTAAGGGATTGTAAAAGTATAACTAAGTAAGAATGTATGGTAGAAGGGAGGATTTTTGTGAGCGAAGTCTTGGTAGCTAAGTGCAAGTAGTTCTGAGTTGCTTTGTGCAACATAATGTCTGTGTGTTAAGGCTTTGTGCTTGATAGAGAAGTTGGCTTTGTGCCTTGACCCAGTTTGGAAGGAGGATCTGGTTCTTAGTGCACATATCTCCTGTCCTAGGCGAAGCTCGACTTTGTGTCTTAGTGCATAAGAGTCGATGAATATAAGAGATTGAAGAATAATAAAAAAGAAGAAGAAGTTGGTGGGCGTAGCCCCACACTGGGGTGAACCACGTATATCTTGTGTCTTTGGTTTTCTTTGTGATGTGTTTCTTATGTTATGAATCCGCTCAGTGCTTTGGTTATTATGTATGATAGATAGATATTTTGATTCTTAGTGCTTACTTGTATGGATGAATGTTAGATCTAAATCAGTGCTATGTGCTAAGTGGTTGAAGTGATTAAGCTCTATTGTTATTGTGCTAGATCTACTCTTGGATGTGTTCTGCGATTTTACTAAGATTATAAAACTAATGCATATCACCTTTTAAGTGTTATCCTGTAACCCCCCTTGTTTCTACCTCGGGTGAGACTTTTCCTGCTTCGCAGGTGTTGCCGAAAGGGCCGGTAGTTAGGGTTTTGTTGGTGCATTGTTGAAGTGTTGAACCCTAGGTCTTCCCCTGTGACAACAAATGGTTCCGTTGCTGAGACATGAAACTGTGATTTCTGGAAACTGAAGTAAAGAAAAGAGAATCTCTGTGCATAGATCTACTGTTGAAGTGCGTAGTACTCTGTGCTAAGAAAGAAATCTGATCTGAAGAAAAGAGGTAAGATCCGAAAAAGGTAAATCTTTGTGCTTAGATAAGAGTAAGATAATTGAAATTTTTTGTTACGAAA
This sequence comes from Picea sitchensis, assembly GCA_010110895.2. Lineage (NCBI taxonomy): Eukaryota > Viridiplantae > Streptophyta > Pinopsida > Pinales > Pinaceae > Picea > Picea sitchensis. The sequence continues at coordinate 189,466 of SNQJ01S0017683.1, forward strand.
GCATGAATTTAAGTATGTTTAATAGATTCTGTCCTAGATTGAAAGCTAAGGCGTAGTTGGAAGAAAGAGTTGATTTGAGTAAATTTAATAGAAATGAAGAAAGATATGTTATTCCTATGCATAAAAATAGTTTTTGGACTAATAAGTGGATGCAGGAACCTAGAAAGAATTTTTGCAGATTGCAGGTCCAACACTGTGACCCTAGTGCGCAATACAAAAGAGGATGGGGCACATTTAAAATGAAAAGAGGATTGACATTATGTTATAACTGTAGAATACTGGGACATCTTGCTAAGGAATTCCCTGGTACATGTCCTATTGCCTTTGTTGTAAGATTGTTGGTCATGAGGTTGAGGATTGTCCAACGATGATTGCTAAAGTTGAAAGAATGAATATGAGATAAAAAAACTATGAAGTCAAGAGACTAAGAGCATGTTAGAGAATCATAGAGAGAAAGAATCAGAGAAAGCTCAGACTATGTTATTACAATTGAAAGAAATGATGGATGATCACAAAGATGTCAGTTTATCACAGATCCTGAAAGTAAAACGACACATAAGTGCAAGAATAGAAGACTTCGACATAGACCGTGTCTTGGATGAAGAAACACAAGTGAATATTATGATATAAGAAACTTGGGAAACTTTGGGAAAGCCTACTGTGATACCTTATGTGGAAGAGTTACTAATGTACCTATTACTATTCGTGGAACATCGATTGCAGAGGAATTTGAAGTCATCAGGTTTATTGGGGACAACGTCCCTTTCCCACTTTTACTAGGTAAGAATTGTATTGAGGAATATCAAATCAGAAGGACAGCAGAGGAAGAATCTATAGAAAATAAAAATCAAGAAATAAGGGATTTCATAGATAGAAAAATAGATCGACTCATAGAAGAACGAGAGGATAAGTCGAAGCAACAGAACAAAGTAACAACACAGGAGGAATAGAAGGAAAGAGAATTAGCTGTCAAGGTTGAAATAATGAAAGAAGGATTGAAGGACCTATCTATGGAAGAAATAATTATGTCCACCCAAGAAGTATTAAGAGAAGGGATATTAACTTTGAACCCTTTCAGAGCACAACAACAGTGCAACATCACTACACTAGGAGAAGATAAGAATAAGAATGGAAATAGGATTCTAGAAATAGTTAGAGAGATTTAGATCACAAGAAAGAAGGAAAGGAAACTCAGTAAAAATAAATCCAAGTTGGAAAATGATCTAGGTGGATATCGGTGGCCACCCACCTTCTCCAACTGGCTCAAAATAGTTTTCTGGCAATTTTGGCAATTTACTATTTTTAGCAGTTTTAACTTCTGGGGCCATTTTGAGGGCCTAAATGAAGGATTTTCAGGATCGTCCCAACTCAATTTTTTGTTACAACATGATTGAGGCCCCAAAATGAATCTCCTCGATGATACCTTTCCAACGGGCTATCATACACCTAAAACGGAGATTGTATGAAAAAGTTACGACCCCGGGAAGTTAATGTACTAACTTACCCAAACGGGGCCCACATGACTTTTGGTGCTTCATCTCCTAGGGTTAGGTTTTTGGATTTCTAGGGTTTTTGGCATTCCTGTTTGTTGTAAAAATTCCTTTATAGCCTAATTGTAACCATCTTCTTGTGAATGAGCGCAACCGTCACATCTCTTCTCAGAGATAAGCCACCACCATTCTAGCAAGCTTGTTTCTGCTGCATTTTACAGTTTTAGCTTATTTCCTTATTGAATAGAAAACTAGTTTTACTGTATCTCTGTTATTTGGTGTTAAACACCTATTAATAATATGTAGTGATTTTGTTCTTCTCATAAAATCCAGATCAGTGGTATCAGAGTGGTCTTCTCCTTGTTGTCTTAATGCATGTCCCCCAACGAGGTCAGAGTACAAAGAGTTGGGTCTCAAGATTGTTTCTCTTGAGGACAAAAGATCTCACACACCCAAGCGACCTCTCATGGTAGGAGAAAAGAAAGATGATGGGATAGGATATCCTTTCAAATTTTTGATTGAGGAATCCCTCATGCAACAAAGGAACGAGATGATGGATAGTTTCGCGCAAATCCTTCGGCGACTACCAACAGGTGAAGCATCTTCTTCGAGCGGAAGCACCGTCCCCTTCAAGGTACAAATAAACTTCGATATTCTGATATTTGAAGGTCAGATATACACAGATGTTGTAGAAAAGTGGTTGAATATACTAGAAGGGTATTTTTCTGTCCATAACTTTTCAAATAAAGAAAATATTACTTTTGCGCTCCTCAAAGCCATTCCCCATGTCAAAGATTGGTGGGAAAATTTCTGTGAGCAAAAGGAAACAGAGGAACCCTCATTATTTATAGTTACAACCACCTGGGAATCAAGGATGATTTTAAGGATGGAAATTTATTTTAAAATAGAAACCTTGGTGAATCTTACTAATCCTTCATATGCCAACTATAAATGATTGGCGATATTTTTGTAAAAATATTCAAATTTCTAAGGATTTTATATAGTTTTTATAAAATTTTGGCAATTTTTAAGGTAAAATAATTTTATC
>SNQJ01S0017683.1:194073-211770 GCA_010110895.2 Picea sitchensis
TGGTTTGACAAATGCTCCAACCACTTTCATGAGGATGATGGACGATATCCTGCGACCATTCACCAATAATTTTGTAATGGTGTATTTGGATGACATTCTCATTTACAACAAGACTTGGGCCGAGCACTTGCATCATATTCATCAGGTTCTACACACCTTGTGACAACACAAGCTATATGCCAACTTGGAAAATGGCTCCTTCAGCATGGATAGGGTCCATTACTTGGGCTACATCGTTGATCAACATGGCATACATGTGGATCCATCCAAGATCCAAGTCATCTGTGACTAGCCAACCCCAACCACACTCACTAAGCTTCAGAGCTTCTTTTGCCTTGCCAATTTCTACCACAAGTTTGTATTGGGATTCTCTCATATTGCATGGGCCCTCAGCCAAATAACCATGGGTGGTGGTAAGGTGAAATTTGCATGGGGCCAGTCCCAATAACAAGCATTTGATGATCTGAAGTAACGCTTGTGCTCAACCCCAACACTTTCACTACCAGACCTGTAGTAGCCCTTTGAGATCGAGATAGATGCTTCAGACTATGTGGTGAGTTCCATTCTCACTTAGCATAGCCACCCTGTGGCCTATCATAGTGAGACACTATCAAATGTTGTCTGTAAGTACCCTACTTATGACAAAGAAATGTACTCCATTGTGTAATATTGCCACCAATGGAGACATTATATTCTTGGGAAGGAGACAATCATCCACACCGATCATAAGCCACTGAAGTTCATGCAGACACAAGGAAAATTGTAGAATGATCGCCATAAAAAATGGTCCACATACTTGCAACAATTCCACCTAAACATCAAGTATAAGATAGGAAGCACCAATCGCATCGCTGATTGCCTCAACAGATCGCAAGTTGCGACACTCACCACAGTGCTAGAATCTTGGGGCCATGAGACCTCTGGATGCCCCCAAATCTATGAGACAGACTCAAACTTTGTCACCACCTACCAAATGTTGGGTGAAAATGCAGTTGTCGATAATTTCCATCTTTAGGATGGGCTGTTGTGTCATCTGGGCCATATCTGTGTTCCATCAAGTGAGTGAGCGAAGCTGATCTGGGAATCCCACTACAGTTGGGTGGAAGGAAAATTCGGTGTTGAAAAGATAGTGGCAATGCTACAAAAAAATTTCTATTGGATGAAACTTATATAGAAGGTCAACAAGTATATCATGTCCTGCACTGCTTGCACTATTTCCAAACCGACCACTAAGAAACAGGGCTTGTACACCCCTCTTCCTACTTTTGATAGGCCATGGGAATCCATCTTAATTGAATACATATCGGGCCTCCTGTCCACCAAGTAGGGAAATGACTGTGTCTTTGTGGTTGTTGATCGCTTTTCTAAGATGGCGATTTTGGTTTCCTACAAGAAGAACATCACATCAGAGGCCATTGCCAAGCTCTTCTTTGAATGAGTCTGGGTACATTTTGGAATCCCACAAACCATTGTCTCAGATTGGGACAGTCGATTTCTCAGCACATTCTGGTCGAGCCTCTGGTCACTACTGGACACCAAGATCACCAAATCCATGGCCTTCCACCCCCATAGAAATGGCCAAACTGAGGTCATAAATCGCATGATTGTGCATATCCTTCGCATGTATAATTCAAAGCACCCTCACACATGGGATGAGATCCTTCCCTATGTCCAACATAGCTACAACTGAAGCCTACATAGCTCAACTGACCACAACCCCTTTCAGGTGGGGTTGGGATTCCAACCATTGGGTCCCATAGATGTTGCACTTCCCCTTGCAGTCACCTCAACTGACTCATCTCCTGCTCCAATTGAAGTTGACAAAGACACTCGGTTCATTGAGCGGATCCAACACATCTGCCAACAAGTTCATGATATCCTACAGAAGTCGAATGACAAGTACAAGAAGCACCATGATCAACATCGGGTGCCACATAAGTTTCAGGTGGGTGACGAAGTTTGGCTGTACTTGCAGAAAGAGCGCCTTACAGGACCCCATAGGAAGATTTTCCCACTCCATTATGGGTCATAAACCATCATCAAGGCCATGGGAGATAATGATTTTGAGCTCAACATTCCTCCTTTCCTTGGCTTGCACCCAGTGTTCAACATGGATCTCCTTCGGCCTTATTTCCCACCATTATTAGACACCTCAGATGTAGTAGAGAAGATGACACCAACAGAGATCAAACTTGACTGAATACAAAAATCATCCAGTGATCAGATTGTGGACACACAGATCAAGGGCACTCGACAGAAACGGATCCAACTTATCGAGTCGTCAAAGAAGGGCAGCTCTTGCACCAAGGCAAGTGGCTCACCCGGGGCCAAATTCAACAAAAAATTCCTCATATGATGGGGGAACTCAATGCAATGGAGACAATTGATTCCTAAGGAGGGAGGATTGATCGAGGTGGATATTAGTGGCCACCCACCTTCTCCAACTGGCTCAAAATAGTTTTCTGGAAATTTACTATTTTTAGCAGTTTTAACTTCCAGGGCCATTTTGAGGGCCTAAATGAAGTTTTTTTGGGATCGTCCCAACTCAATGTTTTTGTACGACATGATTGAGGCCCCAAAATGAATATCCTTGATGATACCTTTCCAACTGGCTATCATATCCATAAAATGGATATCGTATGCAAAAGTTACGACCTCAGGAAGTTAATGTACTAACCTACCCAAATGGGGCCCACATGACTTTTGGCACTTCATCTCCTAGGGTTAGGTTTTTGGATGTCTATGGTTTTTGGCATTCCTATTTATTCTAAAAAGGACTTCAGAGCCTAATTATAACCATCTTCTTGCAAATGAGTGCAACCATCACATCTCTTCTTAGAGATAAGCCGCCACCATTCCAGCAAGCTTGTTTCCGTTGCATTTTATAGTTTCAACTTATTTCCTTATTGAATAGGAAACCAGTTTTACTGTATCTCTATTATTTTGTGTTAAGAACATGTTAATAATATGTATTCATTTCATTTTTCTCATAAAACTCGGATCATAAAAGCTACAGGAAGCTATAGAGACCAGATGGAAGAATTCGCAGATTGGAACCTCGCAGGAGGCAGGTTCACAGGATTTGAACCTCGCCAGAATCGCAGCATCACACAAAATGGGACTTCGACTTGGAGAAGCTATATGAACGTTGGAGGTGCATTGACTATTAGAAAAACACTTTGGAATGGTTAGAAAACACATTTATGGGTGGAGGGCTCACTTTTGGGATGTTGAGACCGCGCCATAACGGACAAATTCGCATTGATGGAAGCATTCCTGCCTATTGGAAGAACCCGTTACGAGGTCTTACTTATTTAACCTGTCAGATGATATGCTGGGACCACTTTTTTCCACCCATGATTAATTGAACCAAGAAGATAAATGATTGTGTATTGATTTGTGTTATTTAAATCTAGACCTCACCATCTGTTTGTCTACCCTGCTTGTCCATTCACCTACCCCGACCTGTCTATTTAAAAGTGAGAATGTCAGGCGAACCTACTGAATTAGAGAAGTCTATCGAGGAGGTCCTCAAGAATATAATTGCCAACAAACAGTTATTTGAAGGTGTCCAGGCATCATCAACTAGGGGACTGCAGGCTTCCCCTTCGACCAGACGACGTTTTGGCCATGTCAACCCCACAACCGAGCAACGAAGTAAGCATCGTGGCGATCTGTCTAATGCGAAGTATATCCTATCCATATTACCAGAATATATCCCACCTTTGGCTGGTGCAGTTAACCATGCCAACATTCCACGATATTATGAGAAAACTTTGTTCACCACGTACATTCCGAAAGGAATACATGTAGTCGAAAGTCAGTTGGGACAGATCCCACTGCTGAAGAACAATGACTTTAACCTAGGAGACAGAAAGAACTATGGTATGATAGCACCCCACCACTACTTTATGAAGACAACTAGGAAGAAGCCTCACCTCATCTCCCAACCATGGATTAAGGATCTGGCACAATCCACTGTGATAAATGTGATGAAGATTCCCCATTTTGGTTGCCACCAGGAGGTTAACGCTTGCATTAAAATCCTCTTGTCATGCTATCATGGTGGATACCTATGGCTCAACCGAAGTATTACTATGGATCCGATGTTGATCCACTGGATTACAGGCTTAAGAATGAAGGGACCTGACCCTTAACAATTTTATCTAGGGAAGGCCTTAGACTGCTCCCTGGCACAATGTATCAAGGAAGCTTAAGATGAAGTTGAAAAAGGAAAGAGAGGATACAAGGTAGCCTCTATACAAGATGGCATAGTGTGCCTCACTTGCCAACTCATAGTTGGAAAGATCGTAACGAAGAATCGTCCCACACAAGTCATCGGGTTCATGGTGGACCTCATAGGAAAATGTGTGGAGGGCATGCAGATGAATTGGGCGAGTTACCTCATCAATGAACTAGAAAATACTACTGCAAAGCTCAGGATTTGGGATATAAATTCCAGTTCAGCTGGATGATCATTTTGATCGCATTTGTCGCTTGGAAAATGCCTGAAGGAGCCACCTTTCTGGAGATATAACCATCAGAGCCGTTGGCTGCTAGGTTTTCTACCTTATGGTACACCAATGATATGAAAAAATAGTGGCAGTCCAACACTATGTTCCATGCATATTATCAACAAATGAAGGTTTCCATTGAGTCATTTCCACACATGACACCATGCACCCTGCACTGGTATAGACCAATAGCAAAGTTTTGCTCAGATCCACATTTCATCTATATCACTACACATAGAAATGAGAATAAGGAAGAGTTACAATCTTACTATAAGCTCACAGATGTAGACATGGAGCAAATCACCAAGGAATGGCCAGAGGAATTCCTTGTACCCATCGCTGATGCAGAACTCTCCAAAACTGACACCATAGGAAGCCCCATGGTCACCCAGGTCGAGCATGTCAAACAATCTAGTGGGATGAAGAAGAATAAGAAGTATGAAGAAGTCTAGGATATAGAGACCGATGAGGAGTACAACGCCTCTGAAGAAAATGGATCTGGCTCTCTAGGAGGAGGAGGAGACAAAGCATATGGACAAGGAGGAGGGGATGAGAAAGGAGGAGGCGAAGCTACACTGCCAAACAATCCACCTGCTGAAATAGTAACACTGTAGAAGAGGAAGGTTTCTATGTAGGAACCTTTAGCAAGAAAGAAGACGCATGCTAGTAAGCCCCAATTAGAGGCCACGCTCATGGAGGATGACACCAATTTTGTCTATAGAGCTATGGAGAATGCTTCCGAGGACATCTTGCAGAGATATGGAGCGAAGCAGGATGAACTATATGACAGGGTTGAAAAGGAATTGAAGGGAGTACAACAAGATATTAGTTTGGTCCATGCAGTACCTACCGCACCTTCCTCGCCACAGATTGTAGAATTGGGGGATGAACCAACCCAATTGAGAAGACTTGTAGATGCGACAAAGGCTCGACTTCAGAAAATCTAGGAAGAAAAGGAGAAGGCTACACAATCCTTGAAACAAGAGAAAGATGAAGTCTTAGAGAAATTATGAGTAGTGCGGTATAGTGTAACCTCCTATGAAAGTGAGAGAGAAGAGTTTCGCGTGATGCTTCAGGAGGACAAAGTGCAACTATAAAGAGAAAAGGAAAAATTGCTCACAGAGCAGACTTTGATAAAAGAAGCAGTGAATAAAGCATGTCACTCTGTGCCTGTCTTGTCACATGAGGAACAAGATTCAGTCGAGGCTCAATTAGTGAAGCTTGCCAAGACCATCCAATAGCTTCAAGCAAGGATAACAGAGTTGGAGGTCCAAGCAGTACCGAGCACCCCGCAGGAGGTATGCGACCAGAGGGAGGAAGCCGCTAGGAATGCAGTAATAAGGATCAGAGCCCTCACCTAGGAGTGAAAACAACCAAGTTATAGAAGCGCTCATACATATTAATGCCTCACAGAAGATCCATAGCTAAGGAAACTAGAAGCGCAGTTATAGGAGGCACAACAATAGGAATTCTCTGTACATGCACAAATGAATATACTCATTGTAGTTGAAAGAATGAAGAGATCTCAGGAACAACACATAGTGCAGCAACAGATTACTACCATCAAGGGTAGGGTAATGGAAGTTGCGCAAAAGCTACAACCTGTGTAGGATGAAGCCTGCAAGGTGTTTGAAGAAATTGAGGCATAAGGCTCGCAATTGGACCAAGTGGTTGCAGCAGTGGAACAATGCTTGGAAGGGCTTGTTACAAAGAAAATGATCCAGGAACTTGATGAATAGGAGGCTCAGGAAAAGTAGCAAGTTGAGGCAGCTCGAGCTAAGCTCGAGGCCTTCGAAGCAACATTGCCTAGACCTGAGTGTCTTGGGATGAGTCACATGTGAGTGTTGGGGGCTTGTTGGCCCTCGACCAAGTTTTGAGGAAACCTTAGTCAAGTTTGGACCACTTTTTGGACTTCGACACATTGGTCGATAAAGGAGTGCCCAGGTGGATCTAAGATCGCAGATCTCACCGATTTTTCAGGCTATGTGGGCCCAGTAAGGGGTATCTAGGGTTTTTGTAATGGGTTATGGGATGTCGGCCCATGGGGTTTACCCATGATTAGGACTTATTGTAAGGGATTGTAAAAGTATAAATAAGTAAGAATGTATGGTATAAGGGAGGATTTTTTTGAGTGAAGTCTTGGTAGATAAGTGCAAGTAGTTATGATTTGATTTGTGCAACATAATTTTTGTGTGTTAAGGCTCTGTGTTTGATAGAGAAGTTGGCTCTGTGGCTTGACCTAGTTCAGAAGGAGGATCTAGTGCTTAGTGTGCAGATCTCCTATCCTAGGTGAAGCTCGACTCTATGGCTTAGTGCATAGGAGTTGCTGAATGTAAGAGATTGAAGAATAATAAAGAAGACAAAGTAGTTGGTGGACATAGCCCCACACTAGGGTGAACCATGTATATCTTGTGTCTTTGGTTTGCTTTGTGCTATGTTGCTTATGTTATGAATCTTCTCAATGCTTTGGTTATTATGTATGATAGATATATCTTTTGATGCTTAGTGCTTACTTATATGAATGAATGTTAGATCTAAATTAGTGCTATGTGCTAAGTGGTTTAAGTGTTTAATCTCTATTGTTACTGCTCTAGATCTACTCTTAGATGTCTTCTGCGATGTTACTAAGATTAGGAAACTAATGCATATCACTTTTTAAGTGTTAGTAGAATACCCCATAGAGTATTATTATCATAGATATGTGTCCCAGTTTGGTTACAAACACATGTGTCCTGTAACCCCCCCTGTTTCTACCTCGGGTGAGACTTCGCCTGCTTCGTAGGTGTTGCTGAAAGGGCCGGTAGTTAGGGTTTTTTTGGTGCGTTGTTGAAGCGTTGAACCTTGGATCTACCCCTGTGCCAACATTACCACTTTAGAGCAAGCAAGAGATGTGATAAGATATCATTCAAATGCATACACACAAGGAAACCATGAAGAATACCCATTTTATGTCACTTGTTCAAGCTGGTCAACATATGTACCATATTTTCCTTTACAAATGGAGGGAGACCACTACCCACAACTTTTCCATTTCTTCCATACATTGGAGAATCAACAAAGATATTTAAGCAACAAAAAGCACCTCATAGTATAAATGTTTTTGGCACCCTCCTTGAGCGATTTATACACATAAACTCTATTACACAATATGAATTCTAGATTTTAAGCACAATATATGTTTTAGGGTTCAAACCCATCGTGGAGGGAACACCAATGAAAGGTTGAATGGACTAAGGTCAAATATGGATCAAAACCCTTATATCTACATTCAATCTACAACATATCAAAATTCTAAGCGTTTATGGCTGACTTGAGTTTCTTATTTCCATGCTTTCAATTTCATCCTACTAATGAAGAAATCGATGAGTTGATGAGGCATTTAAGGACCTTGAGCATGTGGGAACTATATACCTTCTGTAGCAAGGTTGTCAACACTTGCTTGTTCTTTCTTATGGTTTATTTTCTGTTCTGGCTTGTGTATTGGATTGGATTTAGAGAGTCACACAGTTGAATCAGATAGAGGCATTTCAAAGATGAGGTAAGAGATCAAAACAAAGGCAAGAGAAACTGGGTGAAGGCAACACCATTACTGACAAAATTAGAAAGTGATTACACCAGTATGAGTAGTGATTACTCTTCCCTCATTGACAACAAAGGGAAAGATAAGGAAAGAGACTCATAAACTTCATTAGTCCTATGGAATACCTACAAAAATGATTACAAGGCGTTGGAGAAGTTGTTAGAGCAAGATACGGTTGCAAGAGTGTCAAGGTTGAAGGTTGAATTAGGGTTTTTGGATGGTGCAAAAATGAGGCAGAGTGAGAAAATAGTGGAGCATTGGTTGATCACTTGATTAGGTTATGTGTAATTGCTCATGGAGGAGATAATTGACTATTGGTTTGAATGAATATTTCTTCCAGTTAACCACAATGGAGTCCATGAATGCGAGGAACAACAAAGAAACCCTTAATGAATGAGAATGGAAATGATATGGTGAAACCCTAATACTTGAAAATGACCATGTACCCAGAGAATACCAGACGATAAGGGGGTGTAGACTATGTAACACACCCATGATGGGGAAAAATAAATAAAAAAAATTTCTTTTCCTCAATTAGTCAATTTCTCCATTCATGGTCTCTAATACTGGTCAATGGAAGTTAGAGAAGAACCTCAAATCCACTTAACATGCCCTCTTTCCCTTAAGGCAGAACCCACATATTTCTCCTTTATGCATTTAAGCTTCAATGTATTTAGGCACTAGCTCTCCTGGTTAAGACCCTTCCTTTATGTGACCAAGGCTGTGAGTAGTCGCCAAATTGAAAGGCACATCGCGATTTCATGTTTCACGACTTCGGGTCTTATGAAGTTATCTTGCTTGTCCTTCCCTCGAAATGAGTTGATGGTCCAGATCTCTCCTCGAACCAACAACTACGATCAAGTCACAATTTCTCGTTTCGTAGTTTCTCACAACTCCACCCTTTGACTCCCCTGAGTTGCGAGTCAGGGAAATGCTGATCTCTCACTATGTGTCCTCCTGGATGGATGGTTTTGATGATTTCGGGACTTTGTAACCTCGTTCCTCTTGTGTACCCTTAAGGATTATTGTTAGTACACTTTACCTTTATTGGGCGGCCACAATTCTTTTATGCTTAGACCAAACAGATGAGATTTGTTCTTCTCTGCATTTACTCCTCGTTGTCTGGGCTATGATATGACAGTCCAAATATTTCATGATGATCGATTCAATGATCACTATAGCTCATCCTTCTGAGCTTTCACTTTCTTCCCTGACTAGGAATATCTCAGATGTTTCAAAGCTCTCGACCTTTGATTTACTTCTTGTGAGCCCTGATGTATGGGTCGCGACTCCCACTTTCCCTCCTGACCTTACGAACTTGAGACAAGTTTTCTTATTGGACCTCATATACACTTCAGAAAGGCATTTATCTCTTCTAAACTTGGTTCTTAGGAAATTTCAAATTCCCACATACTCTTGCGTTAATCTTCTCGTGTTAGATCGACGGTTCATGACCTTCCTCGATCCAACAGACCAGAGTACATCACACCAACATGCAGATATTCTGATGTGCGAATCCCTGACCTCACTAATCTGATGGTCAAGGAGGGTCCCGATAAATCCTTATATCTACGATCCAAATCATGTCACAATTTCAGGTTTTGGGAGTTTAGTCGCAAATCTTGCAAATCTACCAATGTGAGATCTTGCGAAGACTGAAGGAGTCAAGGAGTTAACACATGTGCCCCTTATTCAAATCTAATGATTGCGACAGACCCTAGGTCCTCTCCAATGGATCTCATCCATTCATCTTCTAAATGAAAGGATATTCTGTTTCGATACTTGAACCTCACTATTCTTCCTGAGCTTCATTGGCTCTAAAAGGCTTAAGGGTTTTGCACTCTTTCTCTTGAACGTTGGAAGCATTCTTCCACACACTCCTTACATTCATTCCTCAAATTTAGGACTTAATATGGTCTAGGTCTCTGCCCACCTTGCAGATACTTGGTGCATACATGCACTACCTCTCCTGAGCTTATTGGACTCCATCCTCGCAGTGATTGCAGGGTTTAACATCCAAAATCAGGAAGTACTCACATGACTCTAGGATGGTGATGAGATTCTCTGGGAAGGTGCTTCCAAGGAATTAAGCTAGTGCATAAGGAAATCAAGCAGATATGAAAGTTATCAAGGAACAAATGCATACTTATAACTTAATCATTCAGTATAGAAACCATTTTAGGCATATAAATACAAGCATACAATTCATTATTTCCAATTCAAAGCATAAGGCACAAAAACACTTATCAGAACCATAAGGCACGATGCGACTGGTGAGAGGGGTGCTCGTTTCCACCCAACCATAGGATCAATCACTCCCGATGGATTTATCACTAGCCACCCCCGAGCTTAGGCCACGATGCTTTTAGATTCAATCTCTCACTTCCAGCTCAATGAAAGTTAGGGATGAAGGTTACTCTCCTTCTCCCTATACAAGAATAAACGAGGATGAAGGTTAATCTCCTTCTCCTAAATCAGTCTCTATCCCCTGTGATCATAAATCACTTTTCACTTTCAATCCTTCCTCGAACCCAAGGGTTTACGCTCTCGTCTCTGCATTCTTCCCCCATCCGCCCTAACCACACCACACTTCCTTTATTGCCTTCCTCAACAATATTGTATGTGGCTCAAATCCCTATACCCTGGTAAGGTCCATAAACCTTATAGATGGGCGTTCTACCCCATCCCCTCATTAAATCTTGAGGAGGTATTCCCACCTACCAGCTTGAATGTGATTCATTTCAGGTCATAAGGTTGTTCTGTTCTTGAGCAATTAGAACCAACATAATACTGGTTCGGTGGAGGTTAATGCGACCATTCTAGGTCCCCTCCACCACCTTTTCATTAACAATCGTGGTCTCTCTTAGCACATCCCCTTCTCAGTTGTTATGCAACACGTTTCCATTATCTATTAAAATAATAGGATTTACATTCATCGACCTTTTATACAAAGGTCCATCAAATCAAACATTCACACTTTGAGTTTGCCATATTTTCTGGCCAATAAAGTTATATTTACAGACTGGGGGAAACAAGGTGTTACAATTTTCTCCCCCTTAAAGAAATCATCGTCTTCGATGTTCTATCTATCAACATGATAGGTATGTACAGAAGTAAACAAAATCGGATATTTCTATCTCATGGCATCTTCCATTTCCCACGTAGCCTCATCTGGGCCAAAGTGTTTCCATTGCACCTTGACCTGTGCAATGGTTCAGTTCCTGAGTGCATTTTCCTTTCTAGCTAGTATGCATTGGGTTTTTGGTAGGAATTCTCCCTCTAGTTCCACCTGGATCATAGACCAGTCAATTATATGATTAGAATCATGTGCATATTTCTTCAATAATGAAACATGGAAAAATTTATGTGCCTTTACTATGGGAGGAAGTGATATCCTATAGGCTATAGGTCCCACTCTATCTAAGACTTCAAAGGGTCCACAATACCAGGGTGCCAACTTGGCACAAGCTCCCATTCTCAAAGAACTCTTTCGGGGTCTAACTCTGAGATAGACATGGTCTCTAGCTTTGAACTCTTGGGGAGTTCTCTTTTTGTTGGTGCAACTTTTTTGTCGGTCCTGAAAATTTTTCAGATTTTTCTGTATCCACACCACTTGCTGTTCCATTTCCTTTAGCATGTCAGTTCCGATTGTAACTCTGTCCACTGGATTACTCCAGCTGATTGGAATCTTGCACTATCTACCATAAAGGACTTCAAAATGGCTCATCTTCAAGGATTCTTGATAACCATTGTTGTAGGAAAAATCTACCAATGGTAGGTAGTCTTCCCACTTCTTAGGTTGATGCATTAAATGCATACTTAGAATGTCCTATACTATTTGGTTTACTTTTTCTGTTCATCCATTAGTTTGAGGGTGATAAGATGTACTTTATAGCAATTTTGTCTCCAGACTGGCCATTAGGGATTTCCAAAAATTTGAAGTGAACTTGGTATCTCGGTCAGATACAATTTCCTTGGGCATGCCATGCAGTCTAAATATCTCCTTCATGAAGATGTTGGGAATATCTATGGCTTTGCAAGTTGATTTGACATGAATGAAATGAACATACTTACTCAGTTTTTCCACCACGACCATGATGGCATCATTTTTCTAGGTCGACTTTGGTAATCCGGTGATGAAATCCATGGAGATGGTTTCCCATTTCCATTCTGGGATCAGTAGGGGCTGCAATAATCTTGCTGGATGTTGGTGCTCTACCTTAACTTGCTGGCATTATAGGCACTTAGATAGATAGTTAGCTATGTCTTTCTTTATCCCATGCCAAGATAATTGTTTCCTAGTGGCCATGATCATGTTCTGATATCCTGGGTGACTAGTATATGGTCTCTTATGTAGTTCATCCATTATGAACCTCTTCAAGTCGTCATAGTTCGGAATATACAATCTGTTTCTGTAAGTCATAAGACCTTCCTTGAGTATTTGGTATCCGTCATACTTCAGCCTTGTAGGATCTTGTCTTAGGTATGAGGTCATGGTCTTAAAGGATGCATCTATCTCTTGTGAATTTCTGATTCTTTCCCTGACATCTGTTTCATAGGTTCTTACTGTTTCTAGATGAATCATCTTTATACTTATTCTAAGTGCATCGACCACCCTATTTCCCTTTCCTTTTATGTGTTTGATTTTGAAATCGAATTCACTTAGGAGAGCCATCCACCTAGCTTGTCTAGCATTGAGTTTCGGTTGATCAAACAGGTGCCTCAACCCACAATGATTTGTCATAAGCACAAATATACTCCCCAGGAGGTAGTGCCTCCACATTTTTAAAGCATGTACTATGGAATCCATCTATAGGTCATGGGTCACATAATTGATCTCATGTTCATTTAATTTCTGGGACACGTAGAAAATTACACATCCCTCTTGCATAAGGACTCCTCCGAGTCCTTCCTTGCAGGCATCTGTACAGACGTGGAAATCATTATCCAGGTCTGCAATATTTAGCATGGGTGCATGGGTCAGGAGGTATTTCAGTTCTTGAAATATTTCTTCACATTTTGATGTCCGAATGAATTTGATCCCCTTTTTCTGAAGGGCAGTGATTGGACAACCAATCTTGGAAAATCCTTTTATGAACCTTCTATAGTATCTGACTAAGCCCATGAAGGATTTGATATCTGATAAATCCTTTGGGGTAGGCCATTCCATAATATATCTAATCTTATTGGGCTCCACTGCCACCCCTTCCTTAGAAATTACGTGGCCTAAGTAATGGACTTTCTTTTGAAAGAAGTCGCACTTGCTAAACTTAGCGTAGAGATGATGCTCTCTTATTACTTGAAGTATGAGTCTAAGATGTTCCTCATGCTCCTCCTTGTTCTTGGAGTATATTATGATATCATCAATGAAAACCAATACAAATTTGTCCAGAAATTTGTTGAGTACATTATTCATCAAGCACATAAAAGTGGCGGGGGCATTGGTTAACCCAAATGGCACCACCATGAATTCATAGTGACCATACCTCATTCTGAAGGTTGTTTTGTGGATGTCTTCATCCTTAATCTAGATGTAGTGGTATCAAAACCTCAATTCGATCTTCAAGAAGATGGTAGAACCTCCCAATTGGTCGAACAAGTCATCAATTCTAGGTAAGGGGTATTTGTTCTTTATGGTTGTCTTATTGAGTTGTATGTAATCTATGCACATTCGGAGTGTGCCATATTTCTTTTTCACAAATAGGACAGGTGCTACCCACAGAGATACACTGGGTTGGATGTATCCTTTTTCCATCATCTCCTTAGTTGTAGCTTGATCTCAACCAGCTCTAGCGTGCTCATCCTATATGGCGTTCTAGATGCTGGCACCACTCCTGGTGAAAGCTCTATCGAGAAATCAATACCCCTTCTCAGAGGTAGACCTAGTACTTTTTCAAGGAACACATCCTTGTATTCTCTTAATATGGGGTGGTCCTATAGGTTTGGCTTGTCATCCTCAATGGATTCCAACACCTGTATTGCATATAAGGAACACCCTTTTGTGCAATACTTATTCATTTGAAGGGCCGATATCTGTCTCACTGAGACAGGCTTCTGAATCCCTTGGAGGGTCATATTTCTCCCTTCTTTGTTTACACATTCTAAATTTTTATGATAACAATCCATTTTAGTTTTATAAGCAACCAACCAATTCATACCAATCAACAAGTCATAAGATCCCAGGGGAAGTATGTTAAGGGTCGCTCGGGTGGGAAATCCACCCATGATGAATTGACAGTCTAGTATGGCCTCTGCCACATTTATTTTGGTCCCAATGGCTAGTTGTACCAACCATGGTTTAACATGTCTAATTGGTTGTAGTTTACACTTGTCGGTAGTCTAAGGGGCCACATAACTCAAATTAGAACCTGGGTCAATTAAAATAGAAATTGGATGATTGGCGATCTTACCTTCCAGTTCCACTACTGAAGCTTGGTGGTCGACTAGATTATTGTCCAGGGCTGCATATATTTGTGGCATGCTCCTAGTCACATCATTGATGGTGGTAGCTTATTGGATATTGTAGACCCCTTTACTATTTTGTTGTTTGTGTGGGCAGTCCCTCAATCTATGATTTTCTCCACAACCCCAACATTTTAAGGGTTCCTTCTTTAGGTTATCGGTCTTTGTTGGGACTTTATGAAAAGGTTTATTTCCACTTTGAGAGGGAAAATTTTTCTGATATATACTTCTATCAGAAAGTCTCCCCCTAGAATATTTTCCATAGTTCTTAAATCTGAAGGAGTTAAACCTTTTCTTCTGGAATCCCAAACTACTCTTCTTCTTCTAGTCCTTGTGGGGTCTTGTCTTGCTCCCAAACTGTTCATAACAATACCTTTCCTTCCAAATAGTTTCTTCTAAGGTTTTTGGTTTTTCAAACTCAATCCTATCCCAGTAGGTCTGAGGTAACCCACTTATGAACCGTTGTATTTTTTATTTTTAATATTTTATGTAGGGTACATACCTTAGTAGTTCAAGGAATTTATTGACAAATTCCTCTATGGTGAGCTGCCCCAGTTGGAGCTCATAGAATTCCTTAGTTTTCCTATCCATGTATTTTTCTAATAGGTACTGCTTCATGAAGTATTTCTCAAACTATTTCCATGACAATTCCTTCTCATGGAATCCTTTCACATTCCTAAGATCTTCCCACCATATGGAAGCCTTTCCATTCAGGTTGAAGATGGCTATTCGAGCCTTCAAGTTTTCAGAGTAGTCATGGACTTTGGAATACTTCTTTAAACCAAGTAGCCAAGCTTTCGCTTCTTCTCCCTTCTTAATCTCTCCATCAAAAGAGGGTAGTTTGGCTTTATTGAACCCTTCAGGACCATGGGTTTTGGAACGCTTCCATTTCTTTCCTTTCCTCTGAGAATGCGAGTTGGCCCTGCTACTAGAAGATCCTTTGGAGTTGTCAGCTTCCTTTCCAGAGGACTCTTCTGATGAGTGTCCCCTACCTCCAGGTTCAACCTTCTTCATGGTACTTCTCCCAGTGGGGTCACTTAGTGGACTCTGACTTCTCTTCTTGTGTCGTTGGTCTGCATGATTGGTTGCGGGTTCGTGTTGCAGTTGCCTCTGTATGTCGGATAAGCTCTGTAGCAAGACTGCATTAATTTCTATTCATTTCTCTTGCTCCTTTATCAATCTCTCGTTGTCATCCTTAAAACTCTGTAACTCGGCCCTAAGGCTCTTTACAGTTTCAACCAGATCTAGAGGGGTTTCCACCACCCTCATTTCATCACATTCTTCGCCTCTATTGTGGGAGCCATCCCCCATTTCATGAAACGTCACCATCCTTTAGTCTTGGAGTTTTCCCGTGATTCACTGATTGCTCGAGTGTTTCCAAAAAAATTTATTGTTAGCTAAAAATTTATTAGTTTATGAACAATACATGGCTCAATGTCTTAAATTCATACACACAGTAGAAAATTTCATTCTTTTCTTTACTAACATTTTTAAATAATACTTTTTAAGAAAGAGGTAAGGTAGAGTGTTGCTCTTTTAAAAGTACTCCAAATAGATTTTTTTTTAAGTGACTCATCCGTGAGCCCAAGAAGGTCAAGTGTTGTAACCATGCTCTAATACCAATTTGTAACACACCCACGATGGGGAAAAATAAATAAAAAAAATTATTTTCCTCAATTAGTCGATTTCTCCATTCATGGTCTCTAATCCTCATCAATGGAAGTCAAGGAAGAACCTCAAATCCACTTAACAATCCCTCTTTCCCTTAAGACGGAACCCACGACTTTCTCCTTTATGCCATTAAGCTTCAATGTATTTAGGCGCTATCTCTCCTAGTTAAGCCCCTTCCTTTATGTGACCAAGGCCGTGACCAGTCGCCAAATCGAAAGATGCATCACGATTTCATGTTTTGTGAATTTTGGTATTACAACGTTCACTTGCTCATCCTTCCCTCGAAATGAGTCGACGGTCCATATCTCTCCTCGATCCAATGGCTATGATCAAGTCACAATTTTGTGTTTCACAATTTCTCACAACTCCACCCTTTGAATCCCCTGAGTCACAAGTTAGCGAAATGCTGATCTCTCGCCACGTGTCATCCTGGATGGACGATTCTGATGATTTTGGGACTTTGGAACCCCATTCCTCTCATGTACCCTCAAGGAGTATCATTAGTACAATTTACCTTGATTGGCGGCCACGATTATTTTACGCTCAAACCGAACGACTGAGATCTGTTATTCTCTGCACTTACTCCTCATTATCTGGGCTATGATATGATGGTCCAGATCTTTCACGATGATCAATCCAAAGATCACTGTAGCTTGTCCTCATGAGATTTCACTTTCTTCCCTGACTGGGAAGATCTCATATGTTTCAAAGGTCTTGACCTTCGATTTACTTCCTGTGAGCCCTGATGTATGGGTCTCGACTCCCACTCTCCCTCTTGAGATTACGAACTTGAGACAAGTTCTCCTCTTGGACCTCATCTGTGCTTCAGAAAGGCACTTATCTCTTATGAACTTGGTTCTTAGGAAATGTTGGCCCTTGACCAAGTTTTGGAAGTATCTTGGTCATAGTGACCTATTTTGGGACTTCAACAGCCCTTCGAAGGAGGAGCACAAGACGAAGCGGAGATCGTGGGATCTCAGCCCACTTTTGGGGCCTTTTTTGGGTTTTGAAAATATGTAATGGGAATGGGAAGTCAACCCATGGGTTTACCCATGTTTAGGATTATTTTGTATGTATAAATAGATGTCTAAGTGATGTAAGAAGTAGTGCATCTATGTGATGTTGAGTAGATAAGCTAAGTGCTAATAGATCGACATCTATGTAATGTTGTGTTAAGTGATAGAAGTGGATTGTAAATGTTAAGTGCATGATTGTGATATATTTTCAGAGCTAAGTGCAAGTGGTATGTTGTAGTGTAAGGAAGAAGGATCTAGCGAGATGCGCAGATCTTTTGTCCTGTGCAGAGTAAGGGTTTTGATGGCTCAGTGCTTGTAACCTATTGGTTGGAGATAATAAAGAAGAAGAGTTGGTGGACGTAGCCCCAAGAGAGGGGTGAACCATGTAAATACTGTCTGATGTGCTTTGTACTTTGTCTCAATGTGTCTATGTCTTATTTTGTTAATTTCTTTG
>SNQJ01S0017683.1:211786-222182 GCA_010110895.2 Picea sitchensis
TATCATTCTACACATCAGTGCTTACCTTACCTGATCTGATTTATTTTTACTTATGCTAAGTGCTTGAGTACATGAGATTGTTGTGAATACTGCGAAGCTCTGTTTTATCAGAAGTAGGTATTTATTGTATATTCAGGAACTGACGTTGCTAAGTGTGTTATTTAGAGTTATAATCATAGATCTGTGTCCCAGCTAAGGTTGCAGACACCTGAGTCTTGCAACCACCCCTGCCTCTACCTCAGGTGAGACTTCATCTGCTTCGCAGGTGTTGACAAAAGGGCTGGTAGTCATGGATGATTTTAGGGGCTAAATTTTTCTCATGGGCTAATTTTCCATGGTTTTTACCAAAAAAATATTCGTTATTCTAAAAATGATTCGCCCAAATTCTAAAATATAAAATTATTTTACCCTTAAAAATCGCCAAAATTTTATAAAAACTATATAAAGTCCTTAGAAAGTTGAATATTTTTACAAAATATCGCCAAACATTTTATAGTTAGCATATGAAGGATTAGTAAGATTCGCCAAGGTTTCTACATTTAAAAATAAATTTCCATCCTTAAAATCATCCTTGCCGGTAGTTAGGGTTTTGTTGGTGCGTTGTTGTAGTGTTGAACCCTGGGTCTGACCCTGTGGCAACAAATGGTTCTGTTGCTGGGACCTAAAACTATGATTGCTGGGAATTGAGAAAGAGGAATCTCTGTGCAAAGATTCATCCTGAAATTGTGAAATCTCTGTGCGTAGATATGTGCCCTAGTGCGTAGTATTCTACTGATCTGAAAAGCTCTATACTAAAGAGAGAAGGCTAGATCTGAAGGAAATAATCCCGATCTGAAGAAAGGTGGTCGGATCTAAAGAAAAGAAGCAAGATCTAAAATATTTGTGCTCTAAGAAGGGTAAAAGAGGAAATTTATGATTAAAAAAGGTAAGATCTGAAAGCTCTGTAAAGGTAAGAATAGTGAAAAGTTCTAGATCTGAAAGCTTTGTGCTCTGTAAAGGTAAGATAAGTGAAATGTTTTTCTTCTAGAATATGGATCTAGGTATGTTTGATAGATTCTGTCCTAGCTTGAGAACTAGGTCACTAGTAAAAGAAAGAGGATTTGATATGAGTAGATATGATAAGAATAGTGAAAGATATGTTATACTTATGCATAGAAAGAATGTTTGGACTAACAAATGGATGCAAGACCCTAGAAGGAATTTGTTGCATGTTATCTCCTATGATCCTAGTGCACAGTACAAAAGAGGCTAGAGATCATTCAAAATAAAGAGAGGATTAACTCTTTGTTACAACTGCAGAAGGCTAGGACATCTTGCTAAGGAATGCCTTGGTGGAAGACCTAGTTGTCTATATTGTAAGTTCTAGATCACAAAGTACTAGATTGACACAAAATGATTGCTAAGCTTGAAAGAATGAATCTGAATCAAGAAAACCCTAAGATAGATCCAAAAATTGTGGTTTAACTTCAGAAAGAATCGGAGAAAGCATTTCTACAGATAAAAGAAACCTTGAATGACCACCGACATGTCAACCTAGCAGAGACCTTCAAAGAGAAAGAATGCATCGAAGAAAGAATAGGAGACTTCGACATTGATTGTGTTCTGGATGAGGGAACACAGGTGAATATCATGACAAAAAGAACCTAGGAAGCTATAGGAAGGCCTACTATGATCCCTTCACTAGGGGGAATAGGGATATTCAGAGGAAAATTGGTAAACCTATGTGGAAGGCTCACTCGGATACCTATGACTGTCCATGGAACTTCGACAGAAGAAGACTTTGATATTATTAAATTTGTTGAAGACAACACCCCATTTACCATGCTAATAGGAAAACCTTGGATTGTTAGAGATCGAGCCAGATGAAAAGAAGAAGAAGAAGAAGTTTTGGAATAGAAGAACCAAGAGTTAAAAGACTTTATGACCAGAAGGATCGCACATTTGATTGAGGAATAGAAGAGGAGATTGCAGATATTTAATATTAGCAACCTAGATGTCAAGGCTCAGAGAACGTTAGAAGATCCATAGAAGATTGAAGTGCCTATCCCAGACAAAGAAGAAATATTATTCAGGAACCCTAGGAAAGAAGTTCAACAATGCGAAGTAATTGAAACCACAAAATATAAGAATTAGAATGGGAAAAGGACCACCGAAACAAAGCTCATTGGAAAGAAGGATAGAAATATAAGTAATAAGAGGGCTAATATTGAAAATTTATAGCAGGTTCTAGAGGAAACTTCGCAGAAAGAAAACATGAAAAATTGGAGCTTCACCAGGATATCAGAACAATGACACATGGCACTTCTCCGTGGCGAAGCAATATAGCCATTGGAACCGATATATCTGTTCAATGTCCACTCCAAATGGGAAGAAAGGCAATAAAGGCTTGTCATTAGACTATTGGACTGTGCCATAACGAACATAACAATAGTTAATGAAGGCTCGTAACCATTACAAGAAGACCATTTTTGAGTTTCCTACTTATCCCATTGCGCCATGCACGGAGAATACTTTTTCCAATTGAGAATTTCTCTAAGTGACGTATCTAAGATCACTGTGACCTTGATAATTTTAATTCCAAGTGCGTATGTCTGAAGAGCTCACCGTTGAAGAAGCAACTGAGATGGAATTTCTAATTGACTTAATGACTGAAAGAACCATGTCAGGGAGAGGACTGTCCACAGGTGTACATGCATCATCAACGTAAGGAGTGAAAGCCTCCCCGTCAACTGCTCAAGCCAACCCATCCCAACCAACCAAAAAAAAGAGAACTAAGCATAGATACGATCTTGCAAACACTAAGTTGATCCCAAGCATATTACCTACCTACCTACCACCTCTGAGTGGTGTAGTAAACAAAGATAGTGTACCCTGAGAGTTCGACTACACTTTGGTCACTGCATACCTTCTGAAAGAAGTGCGTACAGTTCGTGACGACCAGGATAAGCTCACCGCGTTGAAGTTCAGTGACTTCAACCTTGGTGATAGGAAGGTATATAGCATGATTTCTCCATATAAATACCTGACAAAGACAAAGGTAAAAACTCAAAGATCATCCCTCAAAAATGGACTATGGACCTCGCGCAGTCAACCTTGTTGAACGTCATGAAGATCCTGCATTTCAGAAGACACTAGGAAGTCAATGCCTGTGTCAAGATACTGTTGTTGAGATATCATGGAGGATATTCATGGTTAAACCACTGCATCAAAGTCGATCTGACACTGATCCATAAGATCACAAGGTTGAGCATGCAGGGTCATGGCCCACAAGATTTTTACCCTAGAAAGACCACAGACCGAGCCTTAGCATAGAAGATCAAAGAGACTTATGGTGATGTCGAGAAAGGAACACAATGCTATAAGGTAGATTCTATTTAGAATGGCACAATACACCTTTCCTATCAACTCATCACAGGAGAGTTAGTACAGAAGAACAAACCAACCCAAGTAACCGGATTTATAGTAGACCTCATAGGGAAGTGTGCAGAGGGGCTACGCATGAATTGGGTGAAGTATTTAGTGACCTAGCTAGAAATGGATTAATGGGAAGTAGAATACCAAGGGTATGAGTTCCACTTCAGTTGGCTACTCTTCTTGGTCATGTTCATCGCATGGGAGCTACCGAAAGGTGCAACCTTCCCAGATATCGAACCCTTCGAACCACTGGCCACAAAGTTCAATATGCTCTGGTACTCCAGCGACATGAACAAGAAGTGGAAATCCAATACCGTATTCCACATTTATTACAACCAAACGAAGGTTACAATCCAGTCTACACCTCGCATCATCCCGAATACACTTCACAGATTTAGGCCATTGATGAAATTCAGCGTGGACCGCCACTTCATCTACATCACACCACGCGCTAATGAGCATCACCAACAGTTTCAGTCCTACTACAAACTAACAAAGGAAGACTGATAAGATATTACTAAGGAGTGGTCGACAGACCTCCTTATCCCAGCTGACCCCATGGATCTCTTTGATGTTGATATTCCATAAGCCATGCATGATACACCTAGATAGAGCAAGACCAAGAAGAGTGAAGGAGCCCAATATGTCCACATCACTTTAGCACAGACATCACTTCAACACAGACTCTCTCTATATCACCTGAGAAAGGAGGCGATGGCAGAGAGATATATGGAATTAAAGTCAAACAAAAGAAAGATGAGGTCACACTGCTAAGAGACGAATATGATCCCTCAAATAAAAGGGAGTTTTCCCCTTCAAAACCTTCTTCAAGGAAGAAAATGAAAGCAACTAAAACCAAGTTTGAGACCACCCTAACCTCGAACGACTTCAAATTCATCATTGTTGCACTGAAATATGCTTTGATGGAGATAGCAGAGAAGCAGGAAGCCAAGTAGGAGGAGGTGTTTAGTCGGATCAAGGTCGAATTTCAAGAACTGCAGTAGGCACTACAGTCCAGCCGTGCAATTTCCACTGTGCCTCTACTAGAAGGAACATCATAACTAGGAGATGAGCCAGCTCAACTCCACTAGATTACTGATACAGTCGAAGCTCACCTTCGATGAGCATAGGAGGAAACAACACAAGCCACCCAAGCTCTAATGCAATCATAGGGAGCTCTGCTAGAACAACGTAGTAATGAAGAATGAGAGAAGCTTTCTATGGAAGAGAAGTTTGATGAAGAGAAAGTAGAACTACAACAAAGCAAGGGACAATTGCTCATTGAGAAACTTGAAGTTAAGGAAAGGGTCAAAAGAGCACTTCACTCTGTGACAATCATCAAAGTACAGACCGAGGAACAAGTTCCACAATAGGTGGCACAATTGGAAGAGGTAATCTAGAAGCTCCAACAAAGCATCGCAGATCTAGAGCTTCGTGTTGTACTTGAAACCCCGTAGGAAATAAGGGACCAACAAGAAGCAACTTCCTATAGTACAATTAACATATAAAAAGATCTTACCTTGGAATGAAAGCAACTAAGTACCCAGAGCACCCAGACATATGAAAACCTTATAGAGAATCCAAAATTATAGGCATTGGAATCGCAACTCCAGGAAGAAAAGCAACATGCAGATACACTACAGGTGTAGCTGAAGGCCCTGTCTGCAATAGATAGAATGAAAAGATCTCATGAAAAATGCACAAATCAACAACAAATTCATATGCTTCAAAGTAAAGTGATGGAAGTCACTCATCAACTTCAGCCTATGCAAGATAAGGCATGTCTGTTGTTTTCCGAGATCGAGAACCAAGGCGCAAAGCTAGAACATGTCGTCATCACCGCAGAGCAGTGCCTCGAAGGGATAGTCAAAGACACAGTAATCCAGGAGTTCACCAAACAAGAGGCCACAAAAAAGAAGCAATTTGAAGTAGCTCGAGCCAAGATCGAGGTGTTCAAGGCAGAATTAGTCAGACCAGAGTGACTCAGGATGAGTCACCGATGAGTGTTGGGGGCTTGTTGGCCCTTGACCAAGTTTTGGAAGTATCTTGGTCATAGTGACCTATTTTGGGACTTTGACAGCCTATCGAAGGAGGAGCGCAAGATGAAATGGAGATCACGGTATCTCAACCCACTTTTGGGGCCTTTTTTGGGTTTTGGAAATATGTAATGGGAATGGGAAGTCGACCCCTGGGTTTACCCATGTTTAGGATTATTTTGTATGTATAAATAGATGTCTAAGCAATGTAAGAAGTAGTGCATCTATGTGATGTTGAGTAGAGAAGATAAGTGTTAATAGATCGACATCCATGTAATGTTGTGCTAAGTGCTAGAAGTGGATTGTAAATGCTTAGTGCATGATTGTGATATATTTGTAGAGCTAAGTGCAAGTGATATGTTGTAGTGCAAGGAAGAAGGATCTAGTGAGTTGCACAGATCTTCTGTTTTGTGCGGAGTAAGGGTTTTGATGGCTCAATGATTGTAACCTATTGGCTGGAGATAATAAAGAAGAAGAGTTGGTGAATGTAGCCCCAAGAGAGGGGTGAACCACATAAATACTGTCTGATGTGCTTTGTGCTTTGTTTTAATGTGTCTATGTCTTATTTTGTTAAGTGCTTTGAGATAACTAGATAGATCTTCTTATGCTTGGTGCTAACGATGTGTAGAATGATAGATCTGATATATATATATATATATATGAATATTCTCAATGCTTACCTTACCTGATATGATCTATTTTTTCTTATGCTAAGTGCTTGAGTACATGAGATTGTTGTGAATACTGCAAAGCTCTATTTTATCAGTGAAGTAGGTATTTATTTTATATTCAGGAACTAGTGTTGCTAAGTGCATTATTTAGAGTTATAATCACAGATCTTTGTCCTAGCTAAGGTTGCAGACACCTGAGTCTTGCAACCACCCCTGCCTCTACCTCGAGTGAGACTTCATCTGCTTCATAGGTGTTGCCGAAAGGGCCAATAGTTAGGGTTTTTTTGGTGTGTTGTTGTAGCATTGAACCCTGGGTCTTCCCCTGTGCCAATAGGAAATTTTGTATTCCCACATACTCTTGCATTAATCTGCTCATGTCAGATTGACGATCCATGACCTTCCTCGATCCAACGAAATATAGTACATCACAACTTCAGGTTTCAGGAGTTTAGTCGCGCCAACATGCAAATCTCCCGATGTGCGAATCCCCGACCTTGCCAATCCAACGGTCAAGGAGGGTCCCGATAGATCCTTAGATCTACGGTCTAGATCACATCACAATTTTGGGTTTCGGGAGTTTAGTCATGAAAATCGTGTAGATCTCTTGATGTGTGATCTTTCGAATATTGAAGGAGTCGAGGTGTTAATGCCTACGCCCCTTGTTCAAATATAACGGTCGTGACAAACCCTGAGTCCTCCTGAACAGATCTCATCCATCCATCTTCTAAACAAAAGGATATTCCCTTTCGATACTTGAACCTCACTATTCTTCCTGAGCTTCATTGGCTCTGAAAGGCTTATGGTTTTTGCACTCTTTCTCTTGAACATAACACTTGGAAGCATTCTTCTGTGCACTCCTAATGTTCATTCCTCAACTTTAGGATTTAATATGGTCTAGGTCTCTACCCACCTTTCAGAGAATCGGTGCATACATGCACTACCTCTCTTGAGCTTATTGGACTCCGTCCTCGCAGTGATTGCGAGGTTCAACCTCCAAAATCAGGAAGTACTCACGTGACTCTAGAACGATGAAAAAATTCTTTGGGAAGGTGCTTCCAAGGAATTAAGCTAGCTCATAAGGAAATCAAGAAGATATGAAAGTTCTCAAGGAAATAACACATACTTATAACTTAATCATTCAGTACAGAAACCATTTTAGGCATATAAATGCAAGCATACAATTCATTATTTCCAATTCAAAGCACAAGGCATAAAAACACTTATCACAACCATAAGGCGTGATGCGACTACTGAGGGGGGTGCTCGTTTCCACCCAACCATAGGCTCAGTCACTCCTGATGGATTTATCATTGGTCACCCCCGAGCTTAGGCCATGATGATTTGAGATTCAATCTCTCACTTCCAGCTCAACGAAAGTTAGGGATGAAGGTTGCTCTCCTTCTCCCTATATAGGAATAGACAAGGATGAAGGTTAATCTCCTTCTCCTGACTTAGTCTCCATCCCCTATGATCAAAACTCACTTTTCTCTTTCAATCCTTCCTCGGACCCAAGATTTTCTTCTCTCGTCTCTGCATTATTCTCCCATCCCCCTTGCCCACACCATGCTTCCTTTCTTTCCTTCCTCAATAAGATTTCACGTGGCTTGAATCCCCAGTCCATGGTCAGTTCCAGAAGCCTTACAGATGGGCGGTCTGCCCCATCCCCTCATTAACACTTGAGGAGGTCTTCCCACCTACCAACCTGACTTTGATTCATTTCGGGTCAGGGGGTTGTTCTGATCTTGAGCAAATAGAACCATCATAGTACTAGGTCGGTGGAGGTTAACATGACCATTCCGGGTCCCCTCCACCACTTTTTCATTAGCAATCATGGTATCACTTAACACATCCCCTTCTCAACAATTATGCAACACATTTCCATTATCTATTAAAATAACATGATTTACATTCATCGACCTTTTATACAAAGGTCCATCAAATCAAACATTCACACTTTGAGTTTGCCATATTTTCTGGCCAATAAAGTTATATTTATAGACTGGGGGAAATAGGGTGTTACAAACTATAAGCAGGAAGAGGGAAGAGGTGTTTCTGGACAACTTAGACTCAACTATGGACAAATTCCATAGTGAATCAAGCCCTAAGGATTGAGGCGGCTTTGATACCACTGTTGGACACAGAAATTAAATAAAGCGTGAAGTTCATTTATCATTAATATGATACATATATAAATACATGTAAATGACCATTGGATTCATTTTCCAAGGTCTCTTGGACTCTTGATTACTGTTACACTATCACTTGAAATTTCATATCCATTCACAAGTGACTAATACCATAACCCTAGCATATTAGGTTTCCAACAACATATTACTACAATGGAATATTTATATGTTAGGATTTTGTTATTTGTTGATTTTAATTTTGTTGTTTGTTTCTCTTGTAGGTCTAGAAATAAAGTAGAATTGGTCCAAAGTTACACATGCTTCATAATGATTTTCCATAACAAAGCTTCATGGTTGGGGTGTCGGCATGAACTTGGGATTTTCTAGTGTGATGGAATGGTTATCCTGAGGAAAAAGGGAACTATGAAGTTAATGGACTACAAAGAAGGTTAGTGTGCCTGCATAGGGTCAGGTCTTTAGGGGTGGGAAGTCTATGCATAAAAACAAATTACTTTGGGAGATTTAGATTGATAGGATAGTTAGGTCATGCCAAATTAAATGTGAATGCAGATGATGTCAAATTCCACTTTCACTTCTAAGATGGACACTTGAGTCAATCATTTCAAGGGATAGACCAAACAATCATTTTCAATAAGATGTCAAATATTGTAATGATAACCAAATCTGTGAGGATTTTTTATGATGTTCGGTAAAGAGACCCTATAGGGGAGTGGTTCTAGCTCAAATACCACACATTTTAGGTGGTCACCATTTCTAGAATAAATTTTATTAAATAGATTGAAAATCCTTCACAATAATGATAATAATTGGAAACCCTCTAGGTGTTAGAGCTAAGTTCATTCTAACTTAGTAGAAACACTTCCCACAAGTCAATGATGAAATTGTGGAGAGGATGGAGATTTGGTGGAAAGAAAGACATTCTTGACATGGAATGAAAGGATTTAATTAGAGGAAAGGAGGAACCATTATGGTGGAAACTATCCATTGCAGGGATAATATCATAGTAAGGGTTTTAAAGAGCAAGTGCAACTGGTGTATTATGATAGTAGGAACATTATTTCATACACTCAGTCAATG
Organism: Picea sitchensis; assembly: GCA_010110895.2. Classification (NCBI taxonomy): domain Eukaryota; kingdom Viridiplantae; phylum Streptophyta; class Pinopsida; order Pinales; family Pinaceae; genus Picea; species Picea sitchensis. The sequence continues at coordinate 221,132 of SNQJ01S0017683.1, forward strand.
CCTAGATGCTAACTAGGGGGGAATCCATTTGGCCCATAACCAAAGTTTCAGAGGTGCTATTGCAGAAGTATGTGTTCTCATGCTCTTGTTGGCTAGGTACATGCAATGTAGATAGAGCAACAAAATATTTTGGTCGATAGTTTTGTTTACAGTTTTGGTCCCAATTTGGGTTGTCACCCTTCTTGAGGTAGTTATACATTTAGAATCAAGAGGGTGAGAGGGAAATGAGGATAGGATTCAATGATCCTATGAGTAAATAACATTTTCAAGAGGAGATATCAAGTATATTTTGAGGGGAGAGTCTAGAAATATGGTTCCAATGAGGGTTTTGAGTGCCTAAAATAGGTGTGCTTGTAATATTCCCCATTTAGAACAAGACTAAAATTCAAAAGAAATGAATTTGTATGAGAATAGTTTTTAGAATTGGGTATCCAAAGTTTTATAGGAAATACAACAAAATCCATGAAATTGAAAATATTTATCTGAGCCCATGGAGTTGCAAGAGGATCCACGCCAAAATAGAGCATTAGGAGTGTGATAATCAATTTTCAGACTATAGTTATTTCCGATTGATATAGAATTTGGTACGCATGGATTTTCTTCTTCATTCATTCATATAAAAATATAATCCTTTCTTATGCAGATCAAACATGTGTCAATCCTTAAGGTATTCAGAGACAATGCTTTGACATATGGTGAAAAACATTTAATTATACAATCTTCAGATTGTGAACACTTGCAACTTGTTGTTGCATTTTTGTTTGTATTGCACCTCAATGAGATGCATACATCTGATTTATATATATCATTGATTGGAATGACCAACACTTCAAAATATACACAATCAATGACCCCAAACTTTTACTATTGGATTACTGAGAGGGGGGGTGAATTAGTAATAGAGCATTTTAATCCTTTTTAATCATATAATGAAAGTGTTATATCAGTGTAGCATTATCCTTTCCTTATTTTAATGAGTTATCCATTTAATCTATTATTTAAATAAGTTCTTTTGCAAACACTTGACTTTTGGGGGCTTCTATATGACTCA
>SNQJ01S0017684.1:4147-15872 GCA_010110895.2 Picea sitchensis
AATCACATATATGTCTGCGACCTCTTCCACAGGTTCGGGAATCTGTTGATCACCCCATGTGAGTGTGTTTCCTAGACTTCCGGAGGTGTATATTTGTTCAAGATCAGGTTCTTGAATTTCCTTTTTGTGCTCCGAAGACCCGGCCTCTGCCTGTCACTTGTCAAGGATATGAGTATCGAGCGAAATGGAGGCGTCAGGAGTAGACTCGATACTTACTTGTTCATCGGTCATTAAAACATTGATTTCCTATTGCGGGGATCCTTCCTTTGGCTCATCCGGTTCTGAATTGTCCTCTGGATTGTTTGCTCAACTCCCCGATGCATTGAGCCTTTCTGTGTTGAGGCCAGTCTCGGATTATTTTTATTTCTATGGGACCTCCTGGGTTTGGACTTCAGGAATTGGAGATGAAGTCTTCTCAGGTCCCTTTTCTTCTTGGACATGCATAGGGGTCCCGAGAGATACCTTCGAGCTCTCATCATCATCATATATATTAATTAGCTTGCAGAGGGGGTCCAATGCACGTGTTTACTGATACCCCAGATGCCTCCTACTAATTTGCAATGTCTGTTGGTGATTCGACCGGTGGAATTATGGATTCGGGGTCACCTAACCCTTTGATGTTATCAAGGTTTATGAAATTAGGGTCGCTTGGCCCTGCCGAGATTTCTTCTGGGTTATCAGTCGGAAGCCTTGGAATATTGACAAGGTCTTGGTCATCCCGCATCTGATTCATCATCTAATGGGTCTGTTGATACATGAGTAATTCCATCTCCCATGCATCCTGAGCATTAAGGAAATTCCTATCCTGGACCGGGATTACCTAGGAATATCTATTGTTTTGAAGGCTTCCTGGGGAGCTTCCACCACTTCGACTGATTTGGATGCTATCCTTTCTTCTCTGGCCCTGAGGACCTCTTGAGATGATTGTTATAGGACTATTTCTTACTCATCCAAACTCATGGCCTTGAACTAGGTTGCATTGGGATCAACCATCCTCGCCACCACCTCATCCTAGTCTCGAGCATTTTTGGTGAATATCTCATCTTCAAACTGTCATGGGCGTATGGCTAGCAAGAAGATACTTGTGATGTTTGCTTCAGGACTAAACCTTTTGTGTCATGCTTGTGAAAGAGGCCAGTCTGTAATCAACACTCCAATTGATTCAACCCTTCCTGTTTGGTTTGAGAAGTGTATTTTACCATGTAGAAACCTATATGGAATCCATAAGGTATGAACGCCCGCTTCTTATCTTTTACCAGAGTAGCATTATAACCTTGTAGGATGGTCTGGTAATAGATTTATTCGATTACTAGTCGATCAGGGACATACACATGCAACAAATGTGGTGCTCTGGTGGCTCCGAAAACCCTAATGTAGGTATCACGCTCATCCAGGTACCAGTGGCCAACTTTTGATATAATATTTTTGGCTGCATCCTACAGTCTTGGGAACTCTTTCTTGAACAGTAAAGAATGAATACATGTGACAAATTGATCACAAATGAGAGAGTAGGATTTCTTGTACCTGTTCTCCCACAAGATACTAAAATATACATGGACCGGGAGTTCTGAGGTGTGCCAACTTAATTTCATTATGGAAAAGACATTTCTGGCACAGATGATGTCCAATAGATAAGTTTCCATGTAGAAATATGGAGTCTCTCCTTCCTTTGGTGTCTGAGCTTGTCGTATGTAGGTTCTCAACTGTTTGGAAATGATGGCGCCCCAGTTAAAACCTATTCCAGAAATGGCTATAGTATAAGCTAAAGGCATCCAAGCCTCTGAAAACCTGGAGCCGTATTTATCCCCATGCAATCGGTAGAGGAGGTCCATTAAACAGATGTACGACTCCCTTAGGTTGGTCGACAGGTACCAGCTGGAGGTCTGATTGGTGAAATTTGTATCCTCTCTCCACCATGAAGTCATCACCTTGCTGGTATCATGTTTCTCATAGAATTTTATAAAAAAAACGGTGTTCGGTTGCTCCTTTGGCTCTCTAAGCTTGTAGTAATTCTGGACCTCTACTGGAAGGAAAACCCTGACACACTCGTCATTTTCATCATTAATCAGATATATTTGAGTGTCCATGTGGTCAATAAACCATTTCAGGAGCTCAGCGTAGGGGAAAACTAGATTTTTTCTCACTACCATGTGCAGGTATGCCCTTCAGACATTCAGGAGGACTTCGTCATCGAGCTTCCTTGTATCGGGATCATTATGCAGGGTATATTAGCGAAATTTCGCCCACTCGATTTTCTTGAAAAGTTCTTCCCATCGCGGGAATACTGTCTTGGTCCCGATGTTTGCCTCTATGTCTCCAAAGGCCGAAGGCTAAGAGAAAAACTTCTTGGTGGATGTCTTGATGATGAGCACTGATTTTGGAGAAAAGTCCACTTGTTTTGCGACCGGTGGGGAAGAGCCTTATCCTACCTCTGTCTCCTTTAGCTTTGGTTCCCTCAGCGATTTCCTGGTGGTAGGTTTCTTTGGAGGCATTGTCCCTGTAGCTGAAAATGATCCTTTAGTCATGTGTACACTGCAACATTGGATGAAAATGTATGAAATGAAGCATAAAACATCCATAGACTGGTACATACCTGTAACACTTGCTAAAACTTTTGTTTAATACTCACTGGACCTTGGAATCTTTCCTCAGATTGCTCGTCTCACTCCTCTGGATGTTCCAAACTTCTTTGTGCACAAAACAATCTTGTTTAAAAAAAAAAGAGACTTAAGAGGATTTAATGGGAGAGATCCTACCAGTCGTATCAACCAATTAATTCGAGTGATGAGTGAGATTCAAAACAACCTACAGTTGAATCTCTACATATAAATTCTATGTGGGTTGTTGGTGGGGGCACGGAGGGTGATGTGTGGTATTGATAGGTTCAACCGGTCCTTTTGATTCACGCACAGATTAGAAACTAATGCAAGATTTTTGGAATCAATTAGCTCTTTAAATGCTTTGGATCCATCGTATCTTAGTGGGCAGATCGAGAATCGGCGATATCCTTATGTATGTCCCAATTGGTATCCTCCTGAGAAACCTTCAACATCGACTGATTTCGTTGAATAGTGATGACATGGCAGAACTAGTTCGGGGTGCGACGTGGGTCTTGAGAGCTAGTAACGACTCAGGGGAAAACTAGATTGTACATCTAATCACTCGGGCAATGACAGATGGTAGATACGATAGGTGGTTTGATCGTGCATATTAGTCAAATTCATCCCTTTTTTGACAGGAGGTGGGTGTTTAAAATAAACTTGGGATTGTCGAGGCTGAAAGGTATCGGGGGTCGACGATCGGGGATTGTCTTATCACGTCCTCTACAGGTATCCTTCTAAAAACACGTCGATGCCGAAAGTTATCAGGGATTGGCCTTCAGAGATATTTCCATCGCGTAGTTCCCTTGTGGGTTATCATCCTTAAAATCTCCCAATACCGAAAACATTTCGGAAGTCGACGATCGACGACATTATTTCATTCTTCTCTTGACACTTTCTCTTTTCACCTTCTACTGACGTTGAAATGGATCGTTCTTAGGTGATATCCTTGGTGGTTATTGTCACGAAAGAAAACTCCTGTCTGTCGATGTTGATGAAGATCAGGACTCGACAACTTCGGTTCTCTCGAGTATTTTCTCTTTTGCGGTTAATCCTGTCTGATGTCGAATTTCTTAAGCGCATCGGGGAAGAGGTTTGACTATGAATTATTTAAATTAGATGTTAGTACTCTAAGTTATGGGTTTTCGCATGCTCAAGCAAACCTTGAAATACTTAAATGGAAAACAAAATGATAAGACAAGGAAACATTTTCATACTGAGACAAATTAGACAATGTAAACGATCAAGTGGTAACCAAAAAGTAAAAATTTTACATAGGCATTTTTAGGGTGTGTTGAGTGCTCAACAAATAGTGACTTACAGGGCAAAAGAAGAATCTTTGTTACTCCTTCAGGGCTCGGCTGATACGGAATCTGGTGGAGAACCTTGTTGGATTTAAATCAGAGCTTCGTTTACCCTTGTGTTTGAAACTCCCTGGTTGATTCTTCTGGGTCTACCTGTGGGGTTTTTTACCTTTATTCCTCCTTCATTTCCCGTAACCCTGACTCATGCCCTCTTGTACAAAGTCTAGTAAATTATTCACTGGCATGGAGCATTTAGTTACCTTTACTCACTTGCTACGGTGTGGCTCCATTTCCAGCAAGTGTTTATAGCCTCGACGGAGTCACCCCAACATCACAGACCTTTCTCCGCTTCCAACGAGCGTCCATAGCCCCGATAAAGATATATGCATATCCTCTCTCACTGTTCACTCATTTGGTATAGTTAACTTTGATTTCGGAAGAATTCCTTGAGCGAGTGGGAGGGGATGACATATGTTTGATTTTCAAAGTGAGATGGTTTAATGTGAATCCTTTGCTAGCTTTATCTTTGGAGTTCATGCAGTCCTTTTCATCTTTTCCAACTTTCCCGTACGGTTTCACCAGACCACCGGGTAGAAATTTCTGCATTTCTCCAGAGTTGTTCATCTGCACGGGTTAGATAGAGCACTATTCAAAGAAACCATATGTTCCTCGATGCTTCCTTGTGTTGTATGTGAGAAATGAATTAGGAATAGAGTTTTCTATGTCACATGATTTGACGTCAACCATTGTCTTGCTAAACACAACCTTCAAAAGTGCGGAAATCAAACAACAAAAGAAAATAAAAATAAAAGTAATTAGCAGTCAACCTAGCTGAAAAAACACATGAAATACATACATGAAACATAAAAATCATTTTTTTTTTTAGATTAAATGGAAATATTGTTTTAGGGCTTGGTCATTTATTGGGAGGGCGTCAAGTTCCCCCTTCAGATTTTGTAACCGATAAGTACCTTCCCCAATCTTCTCAGCCACATGGAAAGGCCCAAGCCATAGATTCTGAAACTTAGAGTGTTTCCCTTTAGGCTCATTTGCTCTGTCCCATTTTAGGACCAAGTCCCCTACTTCAAAATTCTTCTCTTTAGCCTTATGCTTTTCAAACCATCTTTTAATGATCTGTTGGTGGACCATGAACTTTGATTTATCGTTTTCCCTTTCTTCCTCTAGCATGATCAGAGTGTCAATTCTTTGTTGTATGACTGATGAAGGTTGTCCTTCGGAATCTTGAGATAGTTGAAGAGATGGGAAATAAATCCCGTTCATGGGAATGGCTTCCTTCCCATACACCAGAAAGTATGGGTAATTTCCTATAGCTTCCTTGGGTGCGGCTCTATCAGCCCATAGAGCGTTATGGATTAAATTATTCCAATTCCTTTGGTTGTCTGCAACCATCTTCTTTAATATTCTCACTAGGTTATTATTGGTTGATTGTGACACCCCGTTTCCCTATGGATAATAATTCACAGAGTACCAAATTATGATTCCATTTTCCAGAGGAAAATTTTTCAATAGTGTGGAAGAAAAATAAGTTGCATTATCAAAAACTAGGATAGAAGGGACCCCAAAACTTGTGATATAACAATTTTGATATTTCTGAATGCATCCTTCCATTCATCGTCCCATTCAAATTCAACAACTTTACGAATCATATTTTGAAAGGGTCTGATAGTTTCCACGAAATTGGGAGTGAATTTCCTCACGAAATTGATTTGTCCAAAAAAAGACTGCATAGATTTCTTGTTATGGGGCAACGGGAGTTGAGATATGGCCTTAATTATTTCTAGGTATATGTGAATGCATTCTTGAGATATAATGTGGCCTAACAACTTACCTTCCTCGACACTGAAAATATTTTTCTTAGGATTTAAGGATATACTGTATCTCCTACACCTTTCAAAAATCTGAGTTAAGTGTTGGATGTGCTCTTCTCTATTCTTTGAATACATAGTTACGTCGTCCAGATAAAATACCACACACTTGTTGATTAGTCCATGAAATTCTACATCCATATCCCTTTGGAAGGTCACCCCTGTGTTGATTAACCTAAAAGGCATGATTTTATAAGCGAAGGTTCCCCACTAGGTTTGGAAGGTAGTTTTCAAACGATCTTCCTCTGAAACTAGGACTTGGTTGTAACTTGAGAAACCGTCCAGTAGAGAGAAGATATCTGAACCAGACACGGTCTACAAAAGTTTCTCCATTGGAGGGACTGGGTAATTTTCCTCTTCTGAAGCTCTGTTGAGGTTCCTAAAATCTATGCATAAGCAAATTTCTCCAAACTTTTTCCTCACAGGGACCAGATTTGCTACCCACATGGAATGCCTAACCTAGAAGATGATTTTGGCATATAAAAGTTTCTTTAATTCATGATACATGAGAGGTTCCAGGGATGGGTGATACTTTCAAAGCTTCTGTTGGAAGGGTTTCACTTTGGGTCTTAATGGGATAGTGTGTTGAATGAGGCAAGTATCATAAGTTTTCAGATCTCGATAGGACCACGCAAAGACATCTTGATATTGTATGAACAGTTTAAGATAAGCCTTCCTTTCCTCCTTAGATATAGTCATGCCAATATTCACATTCTTTAGGTTTTCTGGAGTTCCAAGATTTATAGTTTCATGCAGCGGACATGAGCTACCGTTCTTTGCATTTTTAGGCCCATTAAACCATTCCTTCAGGTCAAAATAATTCTCCAAGTTAGATATCCCTTTTGGGATTATGTGAGACTTCGATTTGTCAATAGGTTGACCTGTCTGAGGATCAATTCTTGTTGATTGTTCATGGAATACTTCATCATCAATAGATAAGTCTTTGAAATTATCTTGGTTAGTTAGAAAGTTGATGATTTGTTCATCCCCTTCAAAGAATTTCCAATTAGAAATATTGTTGGGCACCGACGGTTTGTAGAGTAGTTCTACAATGAATTGGGAGACTTCATAATATTCTAGAGGTGACAACCTTGAAGCAGTTGTGGCCAGGGAATCAACAAGAATGTTATTTTCTCTAAAATATTAGAGAAGAGGTTGAGCTTGGGATAACCCGCTACTCAAGCATGCAAATGACAATTATATACCACATGCCTAGTACTAATACATTAACCGTGTGAGCATCCAATTATTGTCTGAGATACTAATTATCAGAAAGAAAACACATATACGATAAGATAATGGCAAGAAAAATAATTCACCTACACTATCATCCATCACATGATAACACAACGATTCATATTCATCATAAAGAAAAGAACAACAAAGCATTGCACCAGATAACTTGACAATAGATTTAATTTCTCTTACTCATTAAAGCATCCATTCAAGAAACAAGATAGGAAATATTTCTTCTCCACGTCCAATAACACATGCATTTGATGAAAATATAACTTTGTCTCTAGTCCAGAAGGACTTCCCAATTAAAGCTAGCTCGGAAATGGTTCTTAACAAACCAAAAAAGAGAGTTTCTTGCAACAACCATCGACCTCTAACTAATTGGTCGATGCTCTTATTTATAACATAAAATCCAATTGAAAATAATAGCTAATTGTAGATAAGTAAACAAAATTCACCATGTGGCATTCTTATTCTAACAGTTTTCCAACAATCATCTCAGGATATCCATTCAAAAGGGTGACTTTTCTCATACTCCGACCAATTGATAAACAACTCCTCGCAGGTTTAGGCGTATGGGAATCTATGATGTTCCATCAGGAGTGCGTAAAATTATATGATCTCCATTGCATGCATTCGATACTTTACGAGATTAGCACTTAACTACAGAAGCACAACCCGAGTGTTGATCGGATGTTCCAGAAATTGTTGTACCTGTCATGGCGTTGTGTCGGTCACCTTTGCTAGTCTTTCGGCCCATGAATAATATTTCTTTTCATGTGATTCGACTATGTCACGCAAGTCGACGAAATCATCGGGTGTGTTGAACTCGGGCAGTCCGATATCCTTCATCACTCGATTGATATTAACCCAGTGTCCCTCGCACTTGGTCTGTTTCCCTTGAATTTCTTGATGTGGTTCCCGAGACATTTTGGCCCAATAATCGACTGATATTTTCATGCGTTCAAGACTGTTTTCGCTCAACACTCAGATGTCGTGTCCTTATTTATCTTGGACCTGCTAGACTACACCAATGTGGTCGATTCTTTTAGTGGATTGTTGCACCTTCTCGTACCATCGACGCATATATTTGCACGTTGCGAGAGCCATGAGAGTATTCTCCTCGATTTCAGCTATTCTTGCAGTAAATATGTGCCGCTTGTTTGTGAACTTGCTATTGGTCTCTTGGAACTCGCTCCTTAAATATACGACGACCTGCATGGTGTCCTGATAATACTTATCCATATGGTGCAAGTGTTCCAGTTCTTTCAGGGTGGCGGCCAACTCCTTTTCATACTTTTTTTTTCCTATATAGGGTGGCGTCCAAGATCGCTCTCCCTACGCCAATAAGTTTGGATGTTATGGCGTTTTTTTTATTTATCAAATATTCCTTTGTAGTGGTAAGGATGCATCGATCCAATGTAATAGTCCTTTTATTGGTGGTCCATTGGACAACAACCTTCCTCTTTCGATCATAGGTGATCGCATATATATCTACTACCTCGTCCATAAGTTCAAGAATCTGTTGATCACCCCATGTGAGTGTGTTTCCCAGACTTCCAATGGTGTATATTTGTTCAAGATCGGGTTCTTGAACTTCATTTTTTCATTCTGAAGACCTGGCCTCTACCTGTCGCTTGTCGGGGATCTGAGTATCGAGAAAAATGGAGGCATTGGGAGTATACTTGATACTTACTTGTTCATTAGTCATTAAAATGTTGATTTCCTTTCGTGGGGACCCTTCCTTTGGCTCATCCAGTTCTGAATTGTCCCTTGGATTTTCTTCTCAGGTCCTCGGTGCATCGAGCCTTTCCGTGTCGAGGCCAGTCTCAACTTCTTTTTATTTCTGTGGGACCTCCTAGGTTTGGACTTCAGGAACTAGAGAAGAAGTCTTCTCGGGTCCCTTTTCTTCTTGGACATGCACAAGGGTCCTGAGAAATACCTCTGAGATCTCATCATCATCATATATATTAATTAGCTCACGGAGGGGGTCTGATGCACTTGTTTCTATTTATACCTTGGTTTCCTTCGGCTGAGTTGCGATGCCTTTCGGTGATCCGACCCGTGGCATTATGGATTCAGGGTCACCTAAACATTGATGTTATCAAGGTTTATGAAATTAGGGTCGCTTGGCCCCGCTAGGCTTTCTTCTACGCTATCGGTCATAAGCCTTGGTATCCTGATGAGGTCTGGGTCATTCTACATCCGATTCATCATCTTCTAGGCCTGTTGATACATGAGTAATCCTCTCTCTCACGCATCTTGAGCATTGGGGAAATTCCTATCCTAGACTGAGGTTACCTGGGAAATCTCTACTATTTTGATGGCTTCCTAGGGAGCTTCCACTGCTTCAAATGATTTAGATGTTATCCTTTCTCCTCTGGCCCTGAGGACCTCTTGAGCCGATTGTTCCAGGATTTTTTATTTCTCATTCAAACTCGTGGCCTTGAACCGAGTTTCCTTGGGGTCAACCATCCTCGCCACCACCTCATCCCAATCTCGAGAATTTTCTGTGAAGATCTCATCTTCAAACCTGTCATGGGCGTATGGACAACAAGAAGATACTTGTGATGCATGCTTTGGGAATAAACCTTTTGGGTCATGCTTGAGAAAGTGGCTAGTCTAGAATCAGAACTCCAATTGATACCTTATGAAATCCATAAGGTATGAATGCCTTCTTCTTATCTTTTACCAGAGTAGCATTATAACTTTGTAGGATGGTCTGGTAACAAATTTCTTCGATTACTAGTCGATCGAGGACATACACAGATAACAGATGTGGTGCTCTAGTGGCTCTGAAAACCTTGATGTAGGTATCACTCTCATCTAGGTACCAGTGGCCAATTTTTGATATAATATTTTTGGTTGCATTCAACAGTATTGGGAACTCTTTCTTGAACAGTAAAGAATGAATACGTGCGACAAATTGATCACAAATGAGAGAGTAGGATTTCGTGTACCTATTCTCTGACAAGATACCAAAATATACGTGGACCGGGAGTTCTGAGGTGTGCCAGCTTAATTACATTCCAAAAAAGACATGTATGGCACAGATAACATCCAATAGATAAGATTCCATGTAGAAAGATGGAGTCTCTCCTTCCTTTAGATTCTGAGCTTGTCGTATGCAAGTGCTCAGCTGTGTGGAAATGATGGCACCCCAGTTAAAACCTATTCTAGAAATGGCTATAGTATAAGCTAAAGGTATTGAAGCCTTTGAAAACATAGAGGAGTATTTCTCCCCATGCAATCAACATAGGAGGGCCATTAGACAAATGTACGACTCCCTTAGGTTGGTCGTCGGGTACCACCTGGAGGTCTGATTGGTGAATTTTTTATCCTCTCTCCACCATGAATCCATCTCCTTCCTGGTGTTGTGTTTCTCATAGAATTGTATAAAAAAATAGATGTTCAACTGCTCCTCTGAATCTATGAGCTTGTAGTAATTTTGGACCTCTACTGGAAGGAAAACCCCAACACACTCATCGTTGTCATCATTAATTAGACATATTTGAGTGTCCATGTGGTCAATAAGCCATTTCAGGAGTTCAATGTAGGGGAAAACTGGATTTCTTCTCACTACCATGTGTAGGTATGCCCTTCGGACATTTGGGAGGATTTCATCGTCGAGCTTCCTTGTATCGGGATCGCTGTGCAGGGTATATTTGGGAAATTCCTCCTGCTTGATTTTATTGAAAAGTTCTTCCCAGCGCGGGAATACTGTCTTGGTCCTGATGTTCGCCTCTATGTATGCAAAGGTTGGATGCTGAGCGAAAACCTTCTTGATCGATGTCTTGATGACGAGCACTGGTTTTGGAGAAAATTCCAAGTGTTTTGCGACTGATGGGGAAGAGCATTCTCCTACCTCTGGTTCCTTTAGCTTTGGCACCCTTGGATATTTCCTGTTGGTAGGCTTCTTTGGAGGCATTGTCCTTGTAACTGAAAATGATCCTTTAGGCATGTGTACAGAGTAAAATTGGATGAAAACATATAAAATGAAGCATACAACATCCATAGACTGGTACATACCTGTAACGCTTGGTAAAAAAATTGTTTAATAATCCCTGGACCTTGGAATATTTCCCTATATTGCTCATCTCTCTCTTTTGGATGTTCCAAACTTCTTTGCACACAGAACAATCTAGTTTAAAAAAAAAAAAACTCAAGAGGATTTAACGGGAGAGATCCTACCAGTTGTATAAACCAATTAATTCGAGTGATGAGTGAGATTCAAAACAACCTACCACCAAATATCTACAAATAAATTCTACATGGGTTGACGACGGGGGCCCGGAGGGTGATGCGTTGTATTGAGAGGTTCAAATGGTCCTTTTGATTCACGCACGGATTAGTTGTTGGACAACTGAGAAGGGGGGGTGAATCAGTTGTTACCGAGCTTAAACAATTATGCTTCTTTTAAAACTCTTTGCAGAAACACTGAATGATGATCACAATAATGCAAGGAAATAAACACTAGCACATTCAGCATCAGTCACATATATGAGAAACACAGAGACAGATATTTTCCGAGGAAACCCATACAGGGTAAAAACCTATTTTTCTTTATATGATAAGTAATAATTACATTCTTTACATTATCATACATATGAGCACCAACTAATAATGAGGCTACAACCTCTGTTTTGCACGCTGCAACTTGTTGAGAGCACCAACTCTCTGTTTTCTCTAGCACCCACTA